>JAAXYW010002089.1:0-17052 GCA_036851895.1 Orthonychiurus folsomi
CTACCTGCTTAATTGGAGTTCAGCCTTAATTGACGGAGACACGCCGACTGGTCGGAGGAACTCCAGACGGCTCGAGACGTCTGAGATGGGCTTCTAACTAGTCGCTTGCCTTGAGTCTCTTTCAACATGGGGTTTGAAACTCTCTGCCGTGCAATAGGGACCCTAATTGGTATTAGTAAGAAATCGGCGCATATAGTCAATGTGTGTATTCACACGACTAGAGCTCTTCGCCGCAATGGATCTGCAGGTCTAGACGGCAAGTCTGGAAGCTTGTGGGTACTTTATCCTCCTCCCTTACTTGGCTCTCAATATACATACATACATATAACGATTGGCAGTAGTATGTAAAAGGCGGGTTCTAACGCACCTCACTAAAAATACTACAAAGTCAACCAAAAAACACCCAAATTTCCATAAAACAAAACAAAAATCCATTAAAATTCCATAAAATTTAATCCCTGTTCTCGCGCCACAAATTTTCGAGCAAAAAAAATCACGAATTTAAAAACACTAAATATCATGAAATACTGCAGCAATGCAAGCAAACTTTACTATTTTTGATGTAATTTACATGCAAGTCATATTCTGAACATATTAAGTATGCTGGTTAAAAAGGCGTAGTTTCCAATTTTTCATGAATTAAAACGAGGTGTTGCAAAAGACGCAGGTTGAACATGCATACGTGCCAAGCGTGTGCGCCTTATTCTGCATGTGCATATGTAGGTAATTGGTTAACATGTGTTCACAACATCACAACCCCCATCCATACGTACAACATAGGTGAGGAATTGGAAGGATATTTAATGCAAAGGAAATAGCATGTATACGGTTATACATATCCCATCAGAAGCAATCCATTAATAAGTCGGGTTCCGCAGCTTAATGATGAGAGCGTTGGTTCAGTCAGGCAAGGGTGTGTGGTTCGAGTCCCACTCCAGTTTCTTACTTTTTTGTAGTTTTATTTTTCTTAGGAATTGTCAGTTCTAACGGACCTCGATTATTATTACCATTTTTGTTCCTTTCCATTTGGTTTAAACAACTGATATTCAGAAGTATACAGTCTGGAACTGTACTAAATTAGAATATAAATTTAGCTGAGAACTTGCAAGGAAAAATTCACATCGAAGCTAATTTAGGTTTAAGTAATCAAATGTAAAATAACTTAAAATCATGTATGCAAATTATTTACTCAGATCCGGTTTCATAGAGATTATAGTTTTACATAAAAATAACATTAATTCAAACAATACAATATATTAAAACGGTTATTTCATAGGGTCTGTATCTATAGTCTGCAGAAGAAACCCTTGGTTGTGTACCTGCATTGTCTGCCTTCTTGTTTTGATACATCAAACACAAACATCGGCTACATGTTTTTAAATTGCAATGGATCAATTTCTGAATATTAATCACTAAACTTCTTTCTAAATTCAGTATATCTTTGGTAACATTCCATATAATCATTTGTACTGAAATTGCATTTTAAATCAATTCCAGGATATTTACACGAATTCAGTATAACTTTTGCATTTGTTAGGTCACAATGATTAAACAACGCTGGATTCTTTTCTTGATCATCGTTTAAATTGGTTTGGAAGAATAGAACAATTGGGGGGAACAATCTTATCTTTTCAAAGATCACTGCCTCTCATTAGAGGTTGCCATTCGACACAGTATACATACATTTCAGTTCTTAATTCTGTTTTTGATTAAATATATAAGTATCACAAGTTAATAGTTACGTGCATTGTGTCTAATGTTGATAAAATTTATGTTTCAATAAAATCATAGCCTAAAACTCGTTTCATAAAATCCTAATATAAATTATGTTTCAATAAAATCCTAATAAAATATGTTTCGATAAAATCCTAATAAAAATATGTTTCAATAAAATCCTAATAAGTTATAATGTTGTACTTGCAATTAGAAGAGATTTAAATTAAAATACCCAAATATTGTACATTACATATGCGTCTAAAATTGTAAAAGTTTAACATTACTTATACCCCTTGTTGCCGTTCTATTGCACACATTAGTTACCGAATAGGTGGTTGTGAAGGATGTGTGCTGAGGACTTCAACACTGTGACAACAATGTCCTTCACTAGTTCCTTTCCTAACTTGTGTTTCTTCATGAAGTTGTACATGAATGTACTGATTGTTCCCCGGGATCCAATGAATAACCCCACTACTTCAACTTCTTGGATCCCATATTATTCACACAGGTAGGGGGCACATGGTTCATAGATTCTCTTTTTCTCCAGGTCAGTTACTTCTGGCTGGTCCTCACTCTTTTTCATCCGTACTGTAGGGTCAATGACTAGCCCGGATTTCCTGTCCGCGGTTTGTGGGTAGTTAAGACGTAGTGTAGAAAGAGCGAGCGCCGCATGCAGGGGCGGCAGCCTTCAGCTGCCTGCCATGTTATGAGTATGTGTGTTCTTTGGCTGAGTTCAGCCAGTCATCCTTTTGCTCTTGGAGTGATCGCTCACTCCAATAAAGATTTCATTTGGATCAGAGATCCCTTTTTGTGTCGTCCTTTTTTTGCATCCAGCATCATTCTAGGCATGGAGGTTTAGTGGGGGCAGAAGGCCCATTCCCTATATTGGCGTCCAACGTGGAAGTCTGATGTCTGGAGAAGGCGGAATTGGGATTCTGGACGAACTTTGACGGATTTTGGATCGTTTTTGCTGGATTTCGACGGGTTTTCAATTCAGTGAGTGAAGTGGTGCTCTTTGGTGGGGATTCCTACAGTGAGTGTGGTATTGCCGTGCTGTGGAGGACGGACGGAGGATCGCTCATCCCATTTTAAAATCCAGTGAGTGGATTTGGACCGAATAATCTAAGTAGTGGATTTGTTCGTGTTTTGATGACCGGGGCGAGTGGAGATTGGCCTTTCTGTGGAGGTTGTTGTCCAGTGAGTGGACAAATGGACATGTGCATCCAGTGAGTGGATGGTGTGGGGGCAAAGGGAGATTTTGGTTGATGTTGGGTTATATGTCCATAGGAAAAGTCATGTCAATTATTGGAGAATTGACATGTCAGGTTCAGGGCCGGGGCAAGGTCCTGGTTGAAGGGCATTTCCCTGCGTGCAGTCACGTATGGGTTATTTCAGTTTATTTGTAGAGAATTTGTATGTGTGTGTTGTTGGCCTCGGGGTTGGCCTGGACAGGATGTCTGTGCGCATGAAATGGTGAGTTCAGGTTTAGGTAATTGTTGATTTATCTTTAGTTTTTCTTTTCGTTATTGAGTATTATAATTAGGATGTTAGGAATGCATCATTTTACTCTGACTTGTAGAGTATGTTCGTACCTGTCCCTTTCTTTGGTTGTTCTCATCTCAATGCAAATCGATTGGAGTCAACGGACTCCGATTACCAGTCTCGTTTTTCCTTTGCTGGAAATTTTCCAGGATAACTAGTTATTACTAGTTAGGTTATTGCCCTTTGTTCCAGTATAAACTGGTTTCTTTGTTCTATTTTTAGCTTGATGTCAAGGGTATAAAAACCGCAAGAAATTATGTTGTTCTTTCAGTTAGAGTTTGAGTTTGCTAGTGTTAAGACGTATTGTTTATTTGTCAAAGTGACTGATTTTTTCTCATGACATAAATACCCAAAGTATTTACTTTTTTGTGTTGAGTTTGTTCAATCCATACAACTTACACTTTCATTTGCATCAGTCTACTCCCAACCTAGTACGTACACACACAAGCTCATCTTGACTCATATTTATCATCCACTGCGCTCACAGTTGAGGATTAGCATATTTTGAGAGCCTTATCACTTTTAATTTCGCTTTTCATCTCTCCTCATTTCATTTCTTTAATTCAACTCCAAGTTCAATTCTCACACAGCCACAACTCAAACGTGTTTCATTCCCTCATACTACAGTTTCCCAAATTTTCAATCCCAACCAAAATATTTTTTTAAATACTAGGGCTAATCAAGTGCAAGTTAATTCAAAAGTGAAATTCAAGTTATAAGTGAAAAGTGAAGTTTACAGTCAACATGTCTCTCAATGCCCTTGTAAAAAAGAGGCAAGTGCACCTCAAAAGAGTGGTCAGCATGCAACCAGACATTAATGCCTACCAAAGTGCCACACGTCACAACAGCTGAGTTGGAGCTCTCATCCCTTGGATTAAAACAACTATCGGATAAACTGGAGGAATTATATACAGAGACCGGTTTACTCTGCACTGATGACCAGGACTTCGAGACTCAACACCAACCCGAGTTTGACAGTGAATTTAGAGCTTTGAAAGTTCTGCAGGTACAAATTCTAGATTTACAAAAAGCTAAAGCAACGAGCACCAAGTCTCAAGCTGCCCCATCATTTAAACTTGAGCGAATTAAATTGCCTGAATTCTCTGGGAGCTTTCATGCATGGCCTTCATTCCAAGACTTCTTCTCGGCATCAGTGGATCGAAATTCTACACTCAGTGGCGCTGAGAAAATGATTCATCTGAAATCATGCCTAAAAGGTAAATCAGCCAATATTGTGTCTTCGTTCCAAGTAACAGACACATCGTATGCGGAAGCATGGGACCTTGTCAAGAGTCGTTACGATCAACCACGGGAGATCATATTCTCTCATATTCAACGACTTTATGAGCATCAACCTATGAAATTAGAATCATCTGCTGGACTTCGAAAACTAGCAGACATCATTAATGAAACCAGTCGGTCTCTCAAGGTAATGAAAGTTCCCGTGGAACACTGGGATTTTATGTTCATTTATCTTGGTTTGAAGAAATTGGATCCAGAAACCCGCAAACAATGGGTATTAGATGAAGCTGAAGATAGGCCTACTTTGAATGATTTTATTGAATTTATCGAGGAACGAGCAAGAGCTCTTGCCTCAGCAGGATCCCCTTCAACTTCGAATTATGCAGAACCCAAACAATTTAATAAATTCAAACCAGAATCTAAGAAACAGGGAGTTCATCATACTTCCACCTCTAACCCAGGATCCCCGTGTATACATTGTGGTTCACTTCAACCCCTGTATCACTGTCCTGGATTTATATCGTTAACAGTCCAACAAAAGAAAGTTTTTGTAAATGAAAATCATTTGTGCTTCAACTGCTTTTCAAAAAATCATTCAGGATCAGAGTGCAACAGTAGATTCTCGTGTCGCCAATGCAAGAAGCGTCATAATTCGCTACTACACTTTGAGCCGACGAGTCGTCCTGCAACATGGGCACAACTCATCTGTTTGTATGTTGCATAATCACCAACTAGCATCACACACATTAGAAAAAGAATGATGGCCAGAAGTGGTGCGGTACTTTGATCCTTGAGGGTTAGGGGGTCCTCGAGCTTGTCCATTATTCTACAAATACATCCAAAAATTACAAATGGTTATAAAAGTACATTGTAGCTCCATAGGTAAACGAGCTGCCGTCTACTTTTATTTTTTTACCTTGGGATATGTTGTTTTTCCTCCAGTGTTTCGAAGATGCTTTCGAGATTTATAGTGGCGAAGCAGATTGTCCTTCCGACTAACATATATTTTGCAGTGTGGGCAGAAAAAGCTCATCCTTTCAATGAGGATGTTTTTGATATTTCTGGTGTGCGAAACTGAAAATGTCAATTTGTGACACTTTTGCCAGTAGTCACGCTCTAATCCGACTCTGCACTGTAGTGTATACAATCTTTGACGAATTGGGGCACGATAGTTTGGCTTCACCAAGTACCGATACGGTGTACTTTCACGTGTGTACATATTGTGATGAACCAAAAGGGTACTTTGCATTAGTGCAATGTGACACCCCCACATGTGGTCAACATCTCCGATGTGATGAACCAAAAGGGTACTTTGCAATAGTGCAATGTGACACCCCCACATGTGGTCAGCATCCCGGGGTTCGGGAAAGAGTACAGGAAATCAAGGTACTTTTCCCACGGTTCAGCTCCCGGGTAAAGTGTACAGGGGTTATGATTTTGCAGTTAGTTGGGATTTGGACTTCCATTTGTACTATTGCTCTCTTACTGCAGTAATAAATAACAACGCTTTGTATGAATTACAAGATTGTGTTATTGGGAATTATTCGTACAGTTAATTACAGGGAATCAACCTTATGGCGGAGCAAGGCTCCCCATAATTGGCGACGAGGAATTTAGTAATCCAGTGTGCAAGCTTGATAACAAGCACATTTAACGAAATACAATTCAACAATAGTGGGATTTCCTGATTGTAAAAAGTGGACTTGACAACGTTTTACAATCGTGCTGACATCATAATACTAGTAAGAGACGCTTTTTCGGGGAGAGCGGTGGTGGTGAGTGTGGAGTACAAGTGCATTAAATTCGGATTTGACTTGTCGGCTTAAGAGGCACAGTTTGTGGACGCGCTTTTCGGGTTTTGTGTATCTCGCCGTTTACCTAAAGGCTGACCATCCGGACAAACTTGAGGGGACGACAACCACACAAACCAACCAACCATTGACAGATTCTGAATCCTGCGTGTGAGCGTTCTAAATTTGTGCGTAACGAGTACAGTGGAATTTTACGCTGCTTATTGTTTGTGTATTGCTGACGATTTGTGAAAATTCGGGGAATTCGGACGTGCGTGTGACTTTGACGTGCACTAAGAGGATTTTGCATTACTTTCAAAGAAATATTGTGCGGCAACTATTCTATTCAAGGACTCAGGTGAAAACTTATTTCACGGATTCCGGTATTGGTGGCTGACCATTACGAGGGTGACCATCGACCTTCTGCGATTTCCGGCAGTTGTCTCCATTAACGTCGAACCTTCTGAATTTGTGGCTGGGATCACCCAATTCACGTAAACTCGCATTTTAAATTCATTTACTTTTCTTGTAGTTTATTTCTTCCCTCATTTATACTCTTTACAAATTTCAATTCAACTTTCACTGTCACACCCAATCGTATTGGCGTCGTGCAAAAGTAAAGTTACTCAATTTCTACTGACTACATGAGTCTTTCTTAATCAGCCATACTTTTTCTTTGCTGCATAATTTCACCGGACATATTTCGTCGAACACTTAGTTTAGTCCTTCTCAGTTGCGTTCGTCGAGCGGGTTTCCTCATCAGGAGGGTTAATATTTAGGGCAAACGGTCGGGACGGATCAAGGGTAACCCTCACAGTTTACTTTGTGAGCACATTTATCACAGGGTGACCTTAGCGCTTTTTGACCCTAACCAAAGGTCGACCCTTGATCAAAGGGCGCAAAGGGTGGCCCTACCTCAAACGGTAACCTTCACTTGGAGGGTGCTGTTTTAAACCCCCACACACTCCAATTGACAGGCCAAGAGGGATTACCTTTTAAATCATATTGGGACCATACGATGCGGTTCTCATTTGCAGCCGAGCTCACCCTGGATTTTGATCACCGACCCTCCATACCAAGCTACTCTCACTAGTACACGCCGGGGAACTAGCGTCGTACAACAGGGGACACGTGGGGTAACAGACATAACTAAAGACTTTTGGAAATTATAATTGCGAGCATTCAGTTCTTTGTGGATATCTCAGCCGCGAATAAAATCTTATTATAACCAAGAGTGACCCTCCTGGATTCAAAATATATCACTACATTTGGCGTATGGTGTCTACCAAATACGTTCAGACGTTTTTCATCGTTTACCTAATTTACTTAGAGAGGTTATTTGAACACTCCAGGATCGTTGATATTTTGCAAAATCTGATTATCACTATACAGTTCCTAGTAGGTGTTTCTGCCAGAGGTCTAATTCTGTTGTAACGACCTTCCGGACAGACCTCATATCCCTCCGTGTGTTCGACGGATTTGATCGGAAATACAAATCAATGATCTAGTTTTTGCTGAAGCCGACGCGCCGCACCATTTTACCAGTAAGGAAACTACGGACCACGAGGTAAACAACACAGCTACTCTGGCTACACCTCGGGATCTTAGACGATCTACAGTGCCTAATACAGTCGAGTCTAAATGTGTCACCGTTATGCGGAAAGGCTCTATTTTCCAAGCTGTAGCCGGTTCCTCTAGTGACGGTCGAAGCGAAGGGGAGGCAGATGTCAAGCACCCTGAAGACGAGGGTCATAGACAAAGTGAGAGTGAAGGAACCATTCCGGCATGCACAAGCGCATTTGTCGGGTCTACTTTATTGGATCCGGACACAGATCAAGATGATTTAACAGGACAATGTCTTCGTCAACCGTATAATCCGCCTCCCGTAATTACACCCCAGGCATCCATTCAATCGTCTATGAATCAGTGTACAATTGGATTTAGCGTCCTCAATGCGAGCGCTGGTGATTGGTTTTCTTCCCGCTGATAATCGTGAAGTTATAGTTGAGAATAAGGGAAATGGAACCACGACAAAGGTTAGGGTAGCCGACACGGTCTGTATACCCCAAGGACTCAGTACATTTGTTCCTATATATTATGAGTCCACAGGTCATGGCAGCCTATGGGTGGCGGAGCCAAAAGTTGAGATAGAGCAAAAATATGGGATGGCAATACATACGACCATTCTGAATGACCTAACTAAATATCTGATTGTCAGAAACGTAAGAAACGAGGTCTGTTCACTTTTTAGAAATTTGACAATTGCGGACCTTCACCCTGCCAAGGTCGACCATCCGTTTACCGACTCTGAGATAATGACCCTCACCTTATGCAAAGTCGACTTTGACGATACTCTTTTTGACATTTCTCCTTCGGCGACAGAAAAAGAACGCACAGATTTGGTCGAGATTTTACGGGACTTCTGGGATGCATTTGCTATTGATAACGCAGACTGGGGCCCCTCCGCTGCGGGATGGTTCTGGTCCTGCGATCTCTTGCCGGGGGCTTGAGATGGTCGTTTCACGGCCTACGAAAAATCAAGTTCAATACCGGGGGTTCACATCATCTTGAGGTCAACTTCAGGGTTACCTCATGACTTCAATAAAGGCAATACAACTACCCGCACCCTTGGAAAAAGCCAGCGTTAAATAGAAAAATTTCGGGAATGGCCTGAGCAAATATTTGTCGATAGATACGAAAGGCTTGATGAGATTTCAGAACAGGCTTGTGAAGCCGATTCGAGGTTATTATTCCCTAAAACTGACACGGAGGTCGTGCATCTCTTTTTGTTCACTCGTTTGTCTGATTATAATAGATCACGCGAATGTCTCGGACAACTGGGGATTTCATTTTAAATTGTTATAATCTAATATTGTCATGCGTTGAGTTTTCCAGTGGCAACTGGCACTTTAGAAAGGAACACGGGCAAGTCCGCATTGGACTAGCCGGTTTTGCCGTTACCATTTAGTAGCACTAACCCTGAGTACGGCATACCACATCATCAGTGTGTCGAAATCCGACCATTCACGGCAGGCGGTCCAAAGAGAGGCAGCTAGAGTTAGGTCATCCAAAGGGGGACGCCGTGTTACACGCGGTAGGTTCGAAGTGAGAAACGAAGCTCAATCGTTGCCTAAAGAGGGACGTCTAGCCACTCGATTTTAGCAAAATACGACACATTTCAATATTGCACTGTACATTTCTCAGCTCTAGCGCTGTCTAAAGAGGGACATATCGCCATTCGGTGCTAACCAGTGACGATATATTTCAGTACTGGTCCCGAGTTTGGCAATGAACAATCCGGACCATCGCTGGGCGATGACTATTTTTATATTAGTGCAAATAGTTAATAATTTAGTTTTCACTATCACATTCATAGCTATGGCAACTATTTTGACGACTCCAGTCAGAAAAGAAAAGTAGAAAAAAAAATAGGTGTTACAATCGAACCAAGGTGTTCGCAAGTCCATTTGTTCTGCAGTTCAGTTCAGTTCAGTTCATAGCTTTATTCAAGGCTCAGTGTCATAAGAATTAACTTTTATAAACGACAGGAGCGGATTGCCAACAAAAAATGATAACATCAATATAATTTTATGTGGAGTAGTAAATTATACATAGAACATACTATCAGATTTCGGTGAAAAAATTTATACAGGAGGAAAAAGAGAGAAAAAAGGGGAATATCTTGAAACTTTAATGTTTCCCAGTCTGGAGGAGGCTCTAACTGAGGGATCGGAGGAGCTCGCCTGGAAAAACTCATTAAGTCGCTCATTCAAGTCAGTGTGTAAAAAGGAATATACCATTATAAGGGTCAGGAAATCAGATCGTTCTTTAACAGTAAAGATATTAAACCGCTCGTAGTACGATATGAGGTCCGCGCATCCAACCGGCTTTTGTTTGCATATTTTTTGTTTGACTTTACCAAGTGTATGGTTTGAATTAATTTTGTCCAGTTTAGCCGTTTTGATGTAGTGGGCCCGTCTGTAAGCATATCCTTTCACAAAGTAGCATTTTAAAAAGTAGTCAATGGTCTTTTGCATGTCTTGCAAGTCGGGACAGTGAGACAAAATTGGAAGTCCATATGGTATGGTATGGGAGGACAATTGATTTATAGACAGTGGGAAATAATTTGGGAGGAATTGAGCGTTTTTTACTGATAAGTTGCTGGGATCGGAAGGTCATTTTACCTCGAATGCGGCCAATATGCTTTGAAAAGGTTAAGGTCTCGTCGAAGTCAATTCCCAGATAGCAAAATTTTTTGACTCTTTCAATTTTACCAAATTGAGATTCAATATGTTTAATGTGGATTGCTGGCGGGTCTTTGGTTTTATTTTTTGCTTTAAATTATGCCGGCTTTTGGAAAAACATAATTTTTGACTTTTTGGGGTTAAGGGAAAGGTCATTAGAGAGGCACCAATTGTTAATATCATTCAGTTTAGTCTTGAGCCTTTGTAACAGAGAATTTAAGCAGGTATCAGCCATGGACAGCGCAATATCATCTGCAAAAAGTTGGGCGATATCTAATAGGATGTGAGAAAGATCATCAAAATAGAGTAAGAAGAGGAGGGGTCCTAATACGGATCCCTGGGGAACACCCGCTCGGAGAGGAAAGTCATCAGAGAGGTGATGCCCCAAGTTAATTTTGAATTGACGGTGAAGAAAGTAGTCGGCAATTAGTTTTACTAGGTAATCAGGAAATTTAAACTTGTCTCTCAGTTTTGATATTAGTTTTGGTAGGTTAAGGAGTCAAAGGCTTTGGTTAAGTCCAGGAAAACAGCAGCAGTTATAAGGTTATCATTTAGGAAGCGATAGATCCTTTGAGCCAGATCCGCTATGGCATGGAAGGTGGACCTTCCTTGTCGAAATCCATATTGGAAGGGATTGAGAGTTAAGTTGTTAACAAATAAGTGGGACAGGATTAACTGTGAGACATATTTCTCAAAAACTTTAGATAGGAAAGGTAGTGTAGAGATAGGTCTGTAAGAGAGTGGGTTAGTTGGGTTACCACCTTTTTTTAATATTGGAGTGACAGTTCCGAGTTTCCAGGCTGATGGAAATGTGCATGAAATTAAGCAGCCATGAAAAATGTTAGTTATAACTGGAAGTAAGTCAGGAAGGAATTTTTTAATGACCTTTGCTGGGACTCCGTGAATGCCATTTGCACAGTCACTTTTTGTGTCAGAGATTAATTTGAATAACGAGTCGAAGTTGAATTCAGGAAAGTACTCAGGTTTCAATGAGTCTCTTAAACGGACAAGGTAAAGAGTGGGATCAGGCCTATCAACTACAAAAGCTTGAGCCAACAACTTGCAAATTGATGTTGGGTCAGAGACATTAGCACCGCCATCTACCAGAATTTTGATTTGGCTCAGCTGGTCAGCTTCACCTGTGAGGGTTTTAAAGAGTCGCCACGCAGCTTTAGGTGAGGTTGAGTCTTCGAATTTCATGGAGAAGAAAGCGTTGTGAGCATGTTTGAGTAAGCCAATTAGTGAATTACGCTTGGATTTATAAGCATCAATTGAGTCAAGGCACTGTTTGTTAAGCTCAGGACTAGGAGCAGGCGAGTTTTTGACAGTGGATTGGAGTTTAGCTTTTTTGGAACATAGGAAGTGGACATGATGGGATAGTCGGGTAAGTGCATGTCAAGTACAAATGTACAAGTATTTTATTTTATTTCACTGTATGTATTTATGAATATTATTTATTGTATAAATACTGTACAAGTATTTTCTCGGAACGGCAGGATATCCATGGATATCCAAATTTGAAGCGTTGAATTTCGCTCAAATGCGAATACTGTTTCGAATTCGATTTCGCACCGTTCCTTTATTCTGGATTGCGTCTCAAACGATAGGAACCCAATCCCCTCTAAAGGCCACTTATTTTACAACTTTCTCGCGTTTATGTAGGCCAGTTGAAAGCCACACTTCGATATCGTTCGGCGAGAATTCCGGGCCAACGTTAGGGAACGAACTTCCTTATACCAGATTATAAAGACTAGAGTGATGACTCAGTTTACACAGGCTATCATTTTGAATCAGATATACATACCACGGCACACGGGTTTGACGGTATTTATTGAGACGGCTAGTGGACAAGTTGGTCTGCCAATTGATGCGGCCAGGTATGACGGTCACGACTTGCAATATATTAGACCACACGCCTTGTGTTCGGAACCTAATAAGCAAATAGCCATAATCGGATCCTACCATGAAGCTTGCGGTGGATCATTGTCCCACAGAGGCGGCGTGTGTTAATCATAGCCATCCTAGCAAGGACTTCGAGAGGGCGTTCCTCTGTGACGGGAACGTACTGGAGAAGGATAACATGCGGTGTGGGTCAAGCGATACCCTCCCACGGATGTTAATGTCAAAGATTGTCGATAATTTTGGGTTAGAAATACGGCACAGTGCGTGCCGATGATTTTACCGAAAAATAAGTTAACCTTACATTTAGTATAGTGCCACAGAGGCGATGCCATGACCAGGGGAATCACATTTAGCACCTTTTAAAACATTTTTTTTGCTTCTAAAGTTGAGTTTATCATCTCATCAAGTCCGTCCATGACATGTATTTTGACAGTGAAAATGATTTAGTGAGGTAATTCACCGCTCTTATTGGTGAATTATAACGTATTACGGCCACGCTTGTTTGCAAAGTCCACCACTGGTTGATGAGGTAACGTTTATTAATGCTCGGTGACAACGGACAAAATCTCGTACGTTAATATATTCCATTCATATTCTTGCGTTTTAATTATTTTTTTTGAAAAAGCTGCTTAGTATCACACTAAAACAGGGACTATGGTTAGTTTGATAATGCAGCAGGTCGAAATAGTTTAGCTACCTAACGAAGGTCACAGGACGACATGGTTCACCTGCAGTTTGTGACGGTGGTCACAATTTGTGGCATTACTACATGCTTTCCTGATGGTTGATCAATGTAATCTTAGATGTAAACCTCAATCATAAGAGCTATTGCCTTAGTTTTATTGGCCTCGTCAATGAATGACTTGGGAATGTTAGCAACTAACGAAATCGAAATGGAACCACAGCAAATGTTCGAGTTGAAAAGACTGCGCGACACACGTCTATTCACTCCAAAACAGGTAATTATCAATGAAATTTTGAGTATGCATTCCCGTGGCAGCAAATAAAGAAACGAAATGAGTTATATTATAGTCACAAGCATTTAAGTAACACGACAGCATCATGGAGAACACGCATGATTTACTCTGTGGCGAAATGTTGAAATTATAGTGTATCATCAGAATTGCCGCCATGGTTGTCAAAAGCCGGTTAGTGTATGTTCAAACGTCATTGTACAATATGCTACGTGTCATCTTAGAAGTCAAGAGCATCGGCGTATGCTAGAAAAGTTTGTCGCCAAGGGTGTCCGAGTTTGAACTTGGACCTGTTCCTCCATGAAGGGCAAATTAATTTTTAGGACTTATACCATAACGTTAAAATTATATCTGTTTCTGAAATATGGAAAAGATGCGTTAACCTTACAATGCACACACATGAGTTTAGATAGGGAATTACGTGCACACCGAGACATTAAGGCGCAAGATAGTTTACCAACTGATGTAGTATGGTGTAAAGGAAGCTAGGGGAAGCTAGATGCCCCGAGAGACGGCGTGTGTTGTCTGTAGCCACACTTGCGGGAATCTCAAGATGGTTCCATACTGTGACGGGCACGTACTAGATATCACACACGTATAGATAGATAGGCCGCTGTCAGAGCAGCAGTTTATTAGAAATGGTCATGTGTACTGGGCGTTAGCTCCGCCGGGATTTTATCAGGAGATTAGACAGCAGAAATGCGGCAGCTAGCTTACTCCGGATAAGAATGCAAGTAGTTACGCCTTGATGTTTCGGCCGTGGTTTGGGTGGTTGCTGCCGAGTGTTTGGATGCCTGCGTTGCTGTTGGGGTTTGGCAAGGCAGACCTATTGGATGTTTTTTTTTGTTTTCAACCAATGCCTCACAATTTTACAGTTAACTCGAGCTAGTTTGGTTACCCCTTCCACGGATGTGCCTCCTTACAGCAACTCATACTCATAGTAAAAATAAGTGACATGCCTGCCTCCAGTTCTCGTGCTTAGGTGATCTCTTTTAGGAGATTCCAAATTGTTTTTGGTGTATTGTCACACACGGTCATTGTGGATTGTGACAATTTTCATGGGTCAGTAGAAACATTCCTGTTAACAATACACATGAAGTACTTCGTCATATAGTTTCTAGCTTTCTGTTTATTAAGGCGCTTGGTGAGGGCGGACCTCCACGGGGCGTATTCCCCGCTACCCTTGTTTACGAAGTCCGCTACTGTTTAGCCTCACTAGGTTCTAACATTCTTGTCCCTGTACTTAAAAGGACGAATAAATTCCTTCTTTCTGCACACATTCGTCGTGCCCGGTGCCATTTCGGCAGCTAGAATGTTGAATTTGCCTCACATCGTATGTTTCTTTTCCCTTTCCATTAAATTTCTAAAATTTTGCTGAAAATCCTAATTGTAGCTGATACGTTGAATTTTACAATAACAATCAAAGTGATGACTGTTGACAAATCAAGCATCAATATGATTGCATAATTCCGACTGTGGTGAAACATTTTTTTGGTCTGTTTTCCCCTTCGTTTATACGCTTGCTCATAATTGCTTCCAGGCAGGTAGTTCCCCCCAATGGATACATTGCACTAGCTTGGGTCGTTTATTTGTAACTAGCAGAATATTCTGTCGTATCTATAATGATGTTTTCAAAACTCTAATGCTTTAATGTCGGGATTGCAAAACATTCCAGGCTAACAGTTATCTTCATCCTTACGGGGTTGGCAAATTTCAACATGTTATTGAAATAGTACTTCCTAGACAATTTGTAGAGTAGCGGTTAGGCGCAGTTAGGCTGCATGGCATCCCGTATAGAATAGTAAGGGATGTTTAAAAGCCCCCCTGTGATGCTAATCTTGTTCGCTAATCTCAGCGAACAATTCAAAGTTTTTCAAGTCACTGTTGGTATGAGGGGCGACATTTGCTAACTCGATCCCTCGACAATTCAATGTTCAACATTACAGTTTTTGTTGATTATTTTGCTAAAATCCAGGTTTCTATCGAAGTCAACAATTGATTTCGCTCAGCCAATCGGCTGTCATTTTTGTTATTTTAATTCCCCGCTCATTGTAGGCGGTGGAATGAGAAGTGGATATACGAACAAGAAGTTACGCTTGTAATGAAGTGTTACTTGAGTGGATGGCCGCAGAGAAGTGAACACAAAATTCTAAGTTGTAAATTTCGAAATGATGATTGATATTTGAAAGTAGTCATTAAAATCTAAGTGGAACCTTTAGTTAAGACACTTTTCATAGAGAGCCACAGGGGCACTAAACTACACAAAATGATATCGATTTCCCGTGTGTCATCCGTACTTCCAGAACTCATTTCTGGTTTAATGCACCTTCCAAACTTTTTAAAGTATTATGTCCGCAGCTTGCTAATCTCAACCCCTTTGAATATTCATAAGCGACATGCGAATATCACTAACCGATAAACGCGGCATCACCAAATCACGCCGACATCGCTGTCGCTATCCACTCGTTTTATATGAAGAACCTGGGACAAACGCAACTGTATGTCTGCGTCTGTAAAACCTCGGTAGTTACATAACGCCGATGGTCCGGTGTCATTCTGGACTCGGACGGATCCATAAATCGATCAGCAGTGGAGAAGCTGTTTGGAAAATTTTTGACTCAGTAATTTTGCAAATATGTATTTTCGTAAACCCCGTCCCTATTTAGAATTACAACTGGTTTCAAGATTTGTATCCTGCGCTTCTGGCTACTTTTTCAGAGTATATTTACACACAAAATAGAAACTAGAACGTAATTTTAGAGAAACGGAAATCCCACGGGATCATCCTAATATTGATTGTTTTGGTTGGGATTGAAAGTTTGGAAAACTGTCGTATGAAGGAATGACACAAGTTTGAGTTGTGACTGTGCGACAGTTGAGCTTGGAGTTGAATTGAAGAAATGAAGTGAGGAGGGATGAAAAGGAAAGTAAAACTGATAAGGCTCTCAACATATGCTAATCCTCAATGTGAACGCTGTGGATGATGGATGTGAGTCAAGATGAGCTTGTGTGTGTACGTACTAGGTTGGGAGTAGACTGATGCAAATAAAAGTGTAAGTTGTATGGAATGAACAACCTCAACACAGAAAAGTAAATACTTTGGGTATTTATGTCTTGAGAATAAATCAGTCACTTTGACAAATAAACAATACGTCTTAACACTAGCAAACTCAAACTCTAACTAACTGAAAAACATAATTTCCTGGGGTTTTTATACCCTTGTAATTAAGGATAAAAATGGAACAAAACCGGTTTATACTAGAACAAAGGGCACTAACCTAACTAGTAATAACTAGTTATGCTGGAAAATTTCCAGCAAAGGAAAAACGAGACTGGTCATCGGAGTTTGTTGACTTTGATGAATTTGCATCGAGTTGAGGAAAATAAAGGGACAGGTCCGAACATTCTCCCGCCTTGAAGAGTAGACTCGGCAAAACTCTTCCTCTTCACAATCATCAGTCATCTATGGTAATAACCTCGATCCTCTCGTCTTCTTAATCACGACCAGGGGATATACCATTTGCATAATGGAACAATTATCCGGAAAATAATTAAATTCTTGATAAAGAAAAGTTCACGTTAGGTCAACGTGAGAAATATTTTACACAAATTAGCAGATTTAAACTGACAAACAGTACTAAG
>JAAXYW010002090.1:0-17047 GCA_036851895.1 Orthonychiurus folsomi
AGACATGGTAGTACTCCATTTCGCGCAATTAGTTGGGCTGATTTACAGTTGTGTTGTGCGTTTCTGCAGATGATGCCTTGCTAGGCCGTTATGTAATGTTTTTATACAAATTATTTGTATAGTAAGTGAATTGAAATATTAACAGATTTTTGTTCTGACCTGCTGAAAAATGACAATAAAACATGAAAAGAATATTGGGTTGGTTGGTTGAGTTGAGTGCAAGTTGTACTTGCATTTGCATCTGCTCATCTGCATGAAATCCATAGAAGAAAGTGTTTGCCACGAGATTCGAATGCTCAACGTGGTCCATCGGAGCCGAGCATTTTCACATTGAAATTGGACTACCAATTATCCAAATATTAATTTTGAGTATTTTCAACGTTTTTAAAGTGTATTGTACTCCACCGCATTAGCTGACAACATGGGGAAAAAGTAAGTTAAATTATTTAAACTCATTTATCGTCAAATTTACTTGTTGGGGCTGAGGGTTTTCAAATTGGTAATTTGTAATTACAAATTTGCAATGCGAAGCATATCCAACTGTTCACAGTGCTATGCTGATGATGTGAGGATCTGATCGATCAAAGTCGATGTTTTCGATTTGTATTTCATTTTTAACTGGGTTAACTTGATTTTTGCTTAGGCGGAGGGTCGGCTTCAAGAAACCAAAGCATGGAATTGACAGCCTGGCGAATGCAGCTTCCTCTGATGATGATGAAATGGAGGGCCGCCTGGAGTCAATCCTAGATGATGAAATCGATAAATACAATGCTGCCACGGAGGATTCCCTAAGGAAAGATTCTAAATCGAAAAAGCGTCAACGGCAAGGCTCAGACGACGAAGAAGAGCATGTAATTACAATTTAGACATCGAACATCTGATTTTAATTCGGTATAATTGCAGTGGTGTTTTATTTGACGTTTATTTCACTTTTGTAGGAAGTTTATGGATTGGAAGGTTCTTCGGAAGATGAAGAGAAAGATGCGGAAGAATTAAGCGATTTAGAAGAGTCCTCCGACGATGAAGACATTCTGGGAGACCAGAAACAGAATGATGGCATTCCAGACAGTCGAGCTTGGGGGAAGAAAGCCCGTGCTTATTTTAACACAGATTACATTGATCAGGATTTTGGAGGATTTGAAGGAAGTGATGCAGAAATGGCAGAACAGGAAGAAGCGGAAGCCAAAGAAATCCAAAAGCGACTGACTGCAGAATTGGATGAAAGCGATTTTACAGACTTTCTTCCATCCACATCTGATAACTCCAAGAAGAGTAAAGACGGCAAATCAAAGGAAATTCTGAAAATTGATATTGATAGTTTGAGTCTATCTGAGAAGCTGAAACTCGTTCAGCGGGATTGTCCAGAAGTTGTGCATTTGTTAGAGGAACTAAAAAGTAGGTTTGATAATGCTTACTTATAACCTTCTCCCTTCATTACAATGTTTTTATAAATTGTGAATTTTGCAGGCAATTTGAAAGTGGCTAAAGAGGTTAAGAAGGCCATGGAAATCTGTACTGATAATGAAATGAATGAATTTTACCAAGCAAAATTTCACACGATATTAAAGTAAGATTCTAATTGCACATTGCACATTTGCTAATTGTAGAGGCGAAGTAAGTTTAGTGGAATATTTTTGATTGCAGCTACTGTGTTAACATTTCCTATTTCTTGCACCTCCGGTCAACAAAACCAGCAAATTGCAAAGGCCATCCCGTAGTCAAAAGGATATTACAATTTCGGCGCCTTCTGGACGAGGTAAACCAATTTAAACCAAGAAAACCCGTAGCTGCTGAGTCTTCTCTTCCGCCAAAAGCAAAGAAACCCAAAAAGGAATTCAAGATGCTTAAGGATGACGACGCAGCAAGACGGTTTGAGGAACAGCTCAAAGCTATTGCTAAACCAATTACCACTGAAGAAACTAACCAGAACGTTGAGGAATCCGATGAATTGGCTAAGCGAGGAATTACATATGAAATGTCTAAGAATAAGGGACTTGCTCCAGTCCGCAAGAAGGAGCAAAGGAATCCTCGTGTCAAACATCGAATCAAGTACCAAAAGGCTAAAGTTAGGAGGAAGGGACAGGTAAATACTTTTTTCTCAACGAAAACTCATGTTGAGTTAATATTTTGGTTTCCATTTTGGATTTTTGTTTCATCTAATTTGTTCGAAATTTTGTTCAGGTCCGAACTCCGCGTACTGAAACGAGGAAGTACGATGGCGAATCCTACGGTATCAAAACTCATGTTACGAAGAGTATCAAACTCAAGTAATGTTTTTTAAGTTTTCTTGTGAAGAATAAAATGTCCCATTTAATTTTATACTAAAAAATAAATGTGCCTAGACATGACAGGACAGAATTTTGCAAACTGACTGAGTAATTATAATTTTTTGTACACACAATTTAATTAATTTGAAAAATGTAAAAATGAATAGACGAACCCGAAACAAAGCAAGGATGGGCCACGGCGGGCTTGCACATGCTGTGAACCATAGAGCATCGAGTGCACGTGCGAAAATCCTGCCGGCCGACAAACATTATGCAATAGCAAAGGCCGCGGATTTTAATCATTTGCAAGCATGTCGTGGTTATATCCTTTCGGAAAAACTTCGGCACCGGTTAACCCGGAATTTGGGGGCGGTGGACTTGGTGGAGAGGGTGGTCCTACACCTGGAGGTGGTAGCCCTGGAGATGGTGGAGGTAGGGCCGGAGGGCCAAGTTCCGGAGGAAATGAACCACCGAATAAAGGCAAAGGTGGCGTAGAGTCCAATTATCGATTTGATTCTGCTGCTTTGGAAAGGGCTGCTCAAGCTGCAAAGGATTTGGAAAGGTCATCTCATGCCAAAGAGGTAGGTTCAGGGCCAGGTCAATTTTATTCGACAAGGTTTTCATTAGAAGTATACGGAATTCTAGGCTTTGGTTGGACTGAACTTATTGCATCATGCAATGATTAATGATGCATTTTGCATTGGATTTACATGTAATGTTGCTAATCATTGTTTAAATTTTTGTCTGAAGGCGCTGGAACTAGCCAGGTTGCAGGAAGGGACGAAGCAGAAGGACTTGGAAGCAAAAATAGCCGAATTCAATGCTCATGCAGAAGTTTCCAAATTGGATAGTGTGCGAGTGGCAGCAGAGGAAAGGAAGAAGCTTCTTCAAGAAGAGGCACGTCTTGGTCAGCAAAAGGCGCAATATGAAGATCAACTGGCGAGGAAGAGGTGAGTACCACAAGAATTTGTGGAGTTAAATCTTTAAATGTGTTTTCATGCCTTCAGATATCAAGATCAGCTAGCAGAATCGAGGCATGCCAATGAAGAGCAGTTACGACGGCAGGAAGAATCAGTTGCAAAGCAAGAGCAAATCAGGCAACAAACTTTTCAAAGGGAGCTTCAAATGCGGGAGCAAGAGAGAAAGAACAGGGTCAAGGAAGAAGCTGACATTAAGGCGAAGGTACTACTAAAATTGAAATCCATGATATTACTAAAAAGTAAAAACACTGTTTTACTACTTGGTGTGTTTGTGCCTGCCAGGTCGAACGCGACAATAGAGACATTTATTTAGAACAGCTTCGAGTTAAAGCCCAGGAATCAAGAATAACAACTTTAGAATCAATCAAGTAATCACAAGGAAAATAATACAATTTATCAGGATTTAAGTTTATTCATTTCAATTTTTTAGAACTATTGGAACTGTTGTTGGAGCCGGGCTACAGTCATTTGTTTCAGACTGGGATAAAATGGTTCAAACCGCTGGGGCCATAACACTTTTAGCTGTCGGGGTTTATACTGCTAAAAATGCTACTTATCTGACTGCTCGACGCCTAGAAGCTGTTCTGGGGAAACCCTCGCTTGTTAGGGAAACTTCCAGATTTTCTCCGTTAGAGTTCCTTAAGCATCCTATCACCACAACGAAAAGATTATTTTCGAAGCCAGAGGAGGCATTGGAAGGTGTTGTTCTTCATCCCAAACTTGAAGAAAGATTACGAGATGTGGCTATTGCGACCAGGAATACCCGTCAAAACAAAGGAAGCCACAGAAACGTTATGTTTTATGGCCCGCCGGGGACAGGAAAAACTCTATTTGCAAAAGTAAGTCCGAATATTTTTGCACGTGCTCCTGGCTAATTTTAGCCGTTTGAGTATATTTTGGTATGTTGCCATTTCAGCGACTCGCGTCTCACTCAGGAATGGACTACGCTCTGCTAAGTGGGGGAGATGTAGGTCCACTTGGTAAAGATGGAGTTACAGCTATTCATAAAGTGTTCGATTGGGCGCATGCATCTCGCCGTGGTTTGGTCTTATTTTTGGATGAGGCTGACGCTTTCCTTCGAAAAAGAAGTACAGAAAAAATGAGTGAAGAGATGAGAAGTGCTCTAAATGCGTTCTTATATCGAACTGGAGAACAAGTAAATCCAGCATGTGAAAATATTTTCATGTCAGATTCTAATTTGGTTTATATTCCCTCCGGTTCTAGTCCAAAAAAGTAATGGTAGTTCTGGCATCAAATGCACCTGAACAATTGGATTTTGCTGTCAATGACAGAATCGATGAAATGGTTCACTTTATTCTACCTGGAAGAGACGAGAGGGAACGACTTGTTCGACTTTACTTTGATCAATTCATTCTTCAAGTGGCCGATAAGCGTGGCTCAAGACTCAAGCTTGGCGATTTTGACTTTTCAACTTCATGTACTACCGTCGCTGGTCTATGTGAGGGCATGAGCGGCCGTGAAATTGCTAAATTGGGCGCCGCCTGGCAGGTTAGACTTTTGGAAGCCTCGCTCTTTTTAAGTCTTAAAATGTGATTACAAGAATAAACATTTGTACATTTATTAGGCAAGTGCGTTTGCATCGGAAGATGGAGTGTTCACAGAGGACATGATGATGGAGAAGACAAAGGATGCGGCCGGACAACATCGCCAAAAAACTGAATGGCTGGCCGACTCTGAGAGAACCAAAACATTCGCAGTTTGACACTGACATTCACGTCTAGCATACCACTAGTTTTTGAGTTTGAATTTGAATAGTCAAAAAGAATCAAGTCTCGATTTCGATTTTCTACATTTGTTTCAGATGTAATAAAAATTCGTTATCTGTTACAATAATACGCGCAGGTAATTTGATACCACAAAATCATTCATGGGTTCAACACTCATAATATTGTAGCATACTTAAATTGCAAATTTTGATTCTGAAATTTGGAGCCGAATTTTCTAGGTTCCACTGCGTTTTTATGTACTACGTACAGCTTTCAGAAGCATTCAGGTCTGTGCTTTGCAGCTAGTGTTCCGAAAATATTTTTAAATTTACACTTTTGTCATTTCAAAATCATTTTTAATTAAGGCCCATATGACTCTCCCGACCTACTTGAATTCTGACACCACCTTAGCACGTCTTCCTGGAAAGTCTCTTACATCTATATTGTTTTCTAAATTAGACCCAGGATATTGGAGATAATGAAATCAAAGTAATCTCAACGGTATCGGGTGCACCAAACAAGCGTCAAGACGAGTTTCTTCAATTTCAACTACACAGGTCCATTTGGTCGCTACCAATTACTATTCAACTACTTTCTCTTGCTTCAAAATTAAATATGTGCTTTTCTCATCAATAACCAGGATAGGATGATTTCTATTCATACAAAACTTTCGAACTGTTTGCCAGTATGGATTTCGAGAGCGATCGCGTTCAATCCTACCCATTTCTCCAAATTAATTACTCGTGGTCCTTTCCTTCAAAGCACAATTTGTGAGAGTTTCAAAACTCAATAATTGATTCACGGAGCGAGACGCGTTTACCTTACGAAGCCTGGTACTTGCGGTTTACAACTACCACAGCAGCTGAGAAGCATCCCAACGTCTTCAACTCGTCCGAGGTTGGGCCACAAACATGCAGGCCTCGGAAAACGAAGATGAAGAATCATTAAGGGAAAACGGGAAAAGGCATCTGATGTGTGTAGAGCGAATTGGAATCACTCGTTCGCTTGAACAATCAAAGAATTTCTGCTTGGAATGAAAAGGAAAGCTTTTTGAGCATACCCTAAATCTGCATAATACACTCAAACGGGAAAGTCATTCCTTATTTTTTTATCACGTTACATTTACGTAGAGGTTTCGATTTCCAGATTCGTAGAAAATTGCAAGATCTAGACTTTAAAATATATCAGAACCAAAGTGTTCTGGCAAATAAATAACTGCATTTATTTAACAATGCAAAAGTCCGAAGGTTATTTATTAAAACTGTACTAGTGTTTAGCACACTCTATACAATGCCGTATGAAACAGTCTAAGGCAGGTAAATCACAGCGCAAGGCAGATGATGCTACTAATTGAAGAACAAATTAGCTTGGGTTGCAGACAAATGAGGAATGAATAGCAATACTGACTCGATCTTTCGTCTTTGGTAATTGCATTTATAGTATAGTCGTACATATGTACGGGTTTCTCTGACTGTTGGTGATGCGAATTTGGTTGGAAGTATCACGCTCACACTCAGCACGGTCGGACTGCCAATCAGTTTGGCCGGCAGAGATTTTCGGGTAGTGGTGCAAGCACGGAGAAATGGGAAATCTAAGCGCTGACTTTATTGCGTTGCATTGCATTGCCTTGAGTATAGGATTCGGCGGCGTTGTTGCGCGTTGTCGTGCACTTGACAGGCCTCCTCCCTCCCGGCGCTTCCAAAGATACATACACACTGGATTTTCAACTTTCTCTTTAAATCCGGGATTAATTCTATATCTCGGCTTTCAGCATTAGCTCCCGCATGTGGCCAAAAAAAAGAAGCTTGGTCGCTATTTCTTTTACCCGTGTAGTGTACTGCCACAATGTTGCACACAGGCACGGAATGTTGTCCAATCCTCAACAATATACCATGCTAAAAAAAGCATTTATGTATATGGGCTATTGGATCTTGGTAATATTTCCCCATGCCATGTGACCTGGCTAGCGAATTCGAGAACACGAGTTTTATACTCACTTTTCAATTTGCGAACCCATTTGATATTCTGTCAGTTATCCTGTCATTTAAATTGGATATTCGAACGGTGAAAACAAAACCCCCCTCTACCTGTCCCGTGTGCTGTAATGTAATACGTTTGGCTGGAGCTGATCCTGAAATCCATGCTTAATAGAAAGCTTATTGCGAAGATGAGAAAATGCATCAGCAAATTAGATTTGTTTTGGAAAAAGGAGTAGCTAAGTTCGGCACTGGAGGCTAAAAAGTAATTTTACCTGCCGATTGCAACGAGGCAATTGATAATTTAATAGAGTAATCTCAAATTACTTTTTTGGGGATATTTTACATAAGGCCCCGCTTGACCAAAATACCATGGAAAGAATTCATTTTATTCTGAGTAATTGCACTAAGGCCATTCCCGCCCGGTCTGAAGTAATTAAATTTTATAGTCGGGTATATTTCTGATGCTATGCTGGTGGGATTTTATTGGAGACCGGAGTGAACACCTGCTGCACTTTATTATCCTACTCTAATTCCACTATGGGGGAATGAATTGGATCGTTGAATTCGAAAATGCAATATATATCCACGAGGGCTTTCCTTTTAATTTGGTTACTAATTCAAATTCTCAAATACATCATGCATTCATAACTCATGATACGAGGATCCGAACCCAATTGAGATAAAGCATTGTATCGAATCAATTAAGGTGAAGTCAATAAGTACACTTCACCTTATTAGAATCAATGTACCAAAACTTAACGTGTTCAACACACGATGAACGCGATGCACATCATCGCAAATAAAGCAATATGCGTTAGGTTTTCCTTACAAACGTGTATTTTGAGACAAGATATATTGGACGAGAATACATTCTTGAATTCTGAAAATAATAAATAAGGTACACAGTTAGGCTTAATTTATGGGATTGTAGACAGAATTGGTCCGAAGTTAAGTTTAACTAAATGTTTTCTTTAGATAACATCTTCTAATTATTTTACATTTAAGAAACGAATTTCCATCACATTCACAGATTTGCTTCCAAATAATCTGATTAACAAGACATCCAAATGTTGGATGAATGATGGGCTCATTTCTAACATTTCTGGCAGTCCAATTAATTGAGACATTGCGTGTGTAAGTTGACATTTTGTGCAACTCAAGGATTTGACATTTTCTACGAAAAAAATATTTGCACCATTCCAACGTACAATATAATATACAATATCACCATACAAGTAAAATTAACCGTCAAAACCAAATTTTACACTTAAGAAATTCGGAAATGAGAAAACCTTAAAAAGTCTTAATGAGCCGAATCTACAGAGCAAAACATCCAATATTTTTACATATCTCTTGGCTCTGCGCCAGCCTAACAAGTTGCCATGCAATGAAAAGAATCGAATGAGAGAAAACTTAATGTAATGCGAAGTAAGAATTGATATTGGAAGGTTGCGTTTTCATTAAATCACTCTTCCGTCTAATTCAAACAGGTACTGGCACATGATGCGCATTTAAATCACACTGTAGCACTGTGGAGTGACGGAAAGAGGGATTGTAAGGAAGGCAAATGAGAGTGTGTCCAGGTCTGCTTGTAGGAAGGCCTGGATGAAACTAGCCGACTTAAAGTGTATGTGTAGTTAGCCTAGTAACCCTGGCCAAGTGGTGAAGCCTACATAAACTTAATGTAATGCGAAGTAAGAATTGATATTGGAAGGTTGCGTTTTCATTAAATCACTCTTCCGTCTAATTCAAACAGGTACTGGCACATGATGCGCATTTAATCACACTGTAGCACTACAGCCATAACTAGACGAGGTAGAATTTAGTTTGAGGATAATATATAATCTTGGATCTGATATATTACACATTACACTACACTAGCACCAACTAGCCTGCCAACAAGCAACTTTGTATAATTATACAAATTCATTAAATCTTAGGCTCATCAGTAACTGTAATACAGCTACAGACTCGCCAGTCCTACTCTTAAACTCTAATGACTAAGTGTTACGTTTCCCCTGTGCATAATTGAGAGAGCCATTATTTGGCTTCAACCAAAGTGCTTTCCTTAACAGCTACCGTTTATTAAGTCAAAATACATGAGAATTCACGTTACAAGGGTGAGAGCACCGAAGAGCCACCGATTAGTTAATACCTTCCTTTCATAGCCACGACCATCTTGTTCCCCACCATGATTCACCTTTCCAGACTTGGCCTTGAGAATATTAAACTTAAACTCTTAAAATATCATATAAATGCATGTGCCTGTGACACGAGAAGTTAGTACATTCGCAGTGCAGTGGAAAAGTGCAGTATATGACCAGCAAGTTGAGACATGCTATGATTTCAGATTTAGAAAGTGGGAGAAAGGCAGTTGCACAACCCACTAACACTACATTGGCCGAGAGTTCATCTTCAACAAATGAAATTTGTATTCCGGTCACCCTTCTTCGGTGGACTACTACCACTAGAGTAAAAGTTGCTGCCTTTGTGGTGAGGTTCCGGGAGTAAATTATTTACAGTTGTACTCGGATACTTTGAAGTGGGAGACGCATTCAAGCACACCTCACGGAAATTTGTAGATGGGGATTCATTATGAACTTCCGTCGTGGTCAAGTGCTGCTCTTCCGTTTGAGTTATGAATTGTGGACTCTCTGCTCCGCTGCCACGTTGATTTTTATCTTTTGGTGATTTCTTACCTCCCCCACCGCCACCGCATGGATTGTGACAACAGTTGCTGTGTTGGAATTCGGATCCATTGTGAGTCACCAGATCGTCATGTGTGGATCTGAAAATCATTACGTGAACAATAAATTTACCACATTCGGATATTTGGACTAAGGGAGCTGAATGTGAATAACGGACATTCAAATGGCAAACAAATATTTGCTAGAATGCGCATCTCATAATTTATGTATGCAGAAGAGAGAGAAAGGCAAAGTTTTATCAGCTTTCGTATAAGGAATGTCACCCAAGGGAATTTCAAGGGAGAAACGAAAGCATATTGTTTCAAAGTTTTGACGTACACGAAGCACTTTTGAAAATATCACACTAAATATTAAGCAATACAGTCCAATCCTTTATGATTATGGGTTTCCAAACCTGTGGTAAAATTTTGAAGATATTTGATTGAGGGGAACCCAAATATTTTTGGATTCTGTTTCTGATCTCCATTGACTCCATTTCTTGCTCAATTCTGAGCGAACCTCTCCATTGATTAAACAGTAGAGAATTGCCACAAAGAAACCCTGCAAAATCGGAAAGTATTTTGATTACTTTTAAAGCAATTCACTTATTACATCGGTTTATCGGTACAATGGATCCAGCAAATCAAAGCCTTGCTGCCGCATTTTTCAAATTCTTTTCGATTTTATAGTTTTAAAAGTTGCAGGAGGAAGCTTAATATAAAGCGTGGCCACAGCTCAGAGAAGGGGTGTAAAGTTGTGACTTTGGATTTTATCTCACAAAGTCAGGCATTTACGTTTCTTCGTGTGTACATCATGGTACATGGAATAGATGCCATGTGAAGCTAGACTTGCTTGTGGTAGTAGAAATTACTTTGGATACCAGACCACCAAAGCGCGACGCTTCTGTGGTATGTTATTTTGCGGCTTTGCTTTTACAGCAAGGAGGTCTACTAACATTCAAGTGCCGATAAGTCACTCACTTGGAAGGAAGCAAAGAGTTGATCACAAAAGAGCCAAATGACCTCAATTGCATCATTTTCATTCATGTGTGATGACATCCTATTAGTAAATTAAGAAGTAAATTAACATACTAAATAAGAACACAATAGCACTTAATTATTGAATATTAGCAGTAGTTAAGTTCAAATTCAACCATACCAGAGGAAGATCATGTAATGAACGCCAAAGAGTGGAACCAGGACCAGTGTTGATTTCGCCCATTTGCTAAATTCCACAGAGAAAGTCAAAGGAAATTAGTTCCAGTGCCATCATTAAGCACAAAGTGAGAAGTTATAAATCCTAGAGAATGTAAAGTATGCTGCTTTGAACTGCAAGGACTTCCACGAAACTATAAAAATAGACTCGGCCTTCGAATGAAATTCGTTATCCTGACGCGAATCTAAAGGACAAAAACTGTCAGGAACACAAGGAAAGTATTTTTCTTTTGAAAAAATTGAATTTTATGTTGCTTCTGAAAGGAATTTGCCTACGCATTTTGTATTGGACAAGTCGGTAAACGCCGACAGGTGGAAAATCTGAATTTCTAAGGGACCCAACCGGGCTTGTCTTTATTTGGGGGGAACAACTTATCGTTAGAGAGCACGTGCATTGCATTGAAATTGCCCAATGGCAAAATGTGACAGCAGGAGTGAGAAATGAAGAGGAAAATAGAGTTGTCAAAGGCAATGCAAAAAAGCAAAACTCCGAGAACTTCTGTGTCCGGGGAATAGCAAACACGGGCGACGCGACGGCTTTCGCTTCGAGGGAAAGAACAGACACAAAATCAGTCATCCGGCAGTCAGATGTTAAATTCATGTTTTTAGTGCGTGTTTTCATTCCGTGAGTTGAATCAGTCTACGAAATTCCAAATTTATGTGAAAACGCACATTCTAAAATTTGACCAGCAAGACACAATTTTCATTTGGAACACAGCTCCGTCCAGTAATTCCGAATTGAATGAAAATATAGCTAATTGTTGGAGGTTCGTCAATATTAATTTAAAGTTGATATCTACTAATCTACTATAACGAAAAGTAGTACACCAGTGCGTAAAACACAGAAGACAATAAAAGAAACTTGTTTTACATTTAGTTGTAATTGTAATTCTCACAGCAAAACAGCAAACCCGGACGGAAGAAAGGTCAGCACATTGACGAGCATTACATTTCGATGCTTACGCAACGCAGTGTAGACATAGTTAGTTCATGTAGGTAAGTAAAGAAGAAAGAGTAGCAAATGTGCAGGTGAGCATTGAACATACCTGTACCTGTATTTTCGAGTTTCAATTGAGACTGCCGACTGAAGTTTGAGGAGAAGGACTCTCACAATGTTGAGAAAGAAAATGAAGTTCAACTGTAAAATACAAAGGAACACAATGGCTTAAGTATTTTCAAACATACTCTCTTTTGAATTTGGCCAATTTAAAGCCTGGGGAACTAAACCTTCACCCACTGGCATCGCACTGGCTAGCATTGCAAACCTGAGTTAGATTGTTTCTTTTATCTCAACAACTCTGTTCTGGACCAAAGCAAATCTTGAGTGCTTTAGCCTTTTTTATTCAAGGAAACAACCCAAAGATTGAGTTTCACCAGGTTCTAATCCTCGAGTCAATAAAATGGACGAATACCACTTAAGCGTCCACAGCAGCCTTTCTCATGGACGCAATATCCGAAGGCATAAGGTGGGATTTTCGGATACGCGAGTTTTCCTCCTTGGATTTGAGTGGAGTTTGGAGTGTATTTGAAGGGATCAAATCAAATCAAACAGGAATTATCTGGGTGGTTCCCCGAGGGTGAAAACAACTGGGTTCGTGTCCCCAACAATTTTAGGCCTTGGACGTAGCCTTCAGAGTTAAATTAATTTTGTGTACTTCAAAGTTCAAGTTTTTCATTACTTAAACTTCAAATTCAAGAAAAATCATAAGAGCTTTACAAAATATTTTACCATTATTTTACTTCCAGTATTAAGCACACTAAGCAAATTCATATACGTTTCGGGGGTACTTGTGTTTGTGCTCGTCTACGACCATGAATTGCAAAATATTATGTAGAAAAGAGGAAACCGAACAGGAAATTAAAGTTCCGGTGATTCTCAGAAATGGATTTGCAATTCTTACCACAATTGTTATGATGACCGGGATTCGGATGATGAGAAAAATATTCATGCTGGTGTTTGTCGTCCAACACAGTGTATTTTCCAACGTAGCACGAACTGCAACCCAGGCTCCGATTACAGGAATAGGACACCCTAAATTATTTGAATAAAAAAAATCAATAACAAACTTAAAAACTGGTAGTAGACATAAAGGAAGCGATTTTGAATATAAATTTCTATAAATACGACTTCGTTAAAAATGTGAGTCTTTACCCCATCCAAGCAGCACATAAAGAGTAATCGCGGAGGAGTCAGAAAATGGTGCGAGGAAGATGAGGTTGTGGAGATAAAGCCCTTCCATCAAGATCCAAGTATAATTCGCAACCATGAAATACTGCCAAAGGCTCATTAATAACTTGCACTCCCAATTCTGAAATGTAAAAGTACGTAGGTACATTCGTTAGGGTACTTAAAATATGGCGAGTAGACGTCAACGTCAAATTTTGCTGCAGGACACTCGTAAAAGCTTTGTTATTTATTGCATCCAAAATTAGAACTGAAGAATCAGTTAACGATCATTACAAGGATTCGTGGGGGCGCAGATTGGCAGATTACAAAGCACACCCTTTGAAGGAAGGAAAGCAATGAGCTGACTTGCGACGTATTATTTTATGTAGAATCAGTTAACGATCATTACAAGGATTCGTGGGGGCGCAGATTGGCAGATTACAAAGCACACCCTTTGAAGGAAGGAAAGCAATGAGCTGACTTGCGACGTATTATGTTATGTACTCATTAAAATGTGAAAGGGCATAAGTTGGAGTTAAAAAGAAATAAATTTTCCATATAGAATTAAGCTTGGACTTTTATGAGATGACCTGAAGCGCTGGAATTGTGATTTTAAGAGGAAACAGTAATGGGATTCAAGGGAATAAATTAGTTCTCCTCAGAATGACTTACTAATTAATTTATTACAATTAACCCAAATTGAATAAAGCAATAAAAGAGAATTAATTATCCCAAATGGCCAATTTCACTTACCGCTTGATCATGTTTAAAGCTGAGCCCTTCATCCCCTTCAAAAATTGTACTGGAGAGACCGATCCCTTCACGGAAGAGCATGTCTTTCAAAAGAGCCATGAATGCACGAAGCATGAAGGAGACGAAGAGGTGCATGTGTAATGTATTTCTTGGACATCGTAGTTTTCTTCAAAGTAAAAACCATGGAAGGAAAACATACAAGTAAATAATCTGCGCTGTCATCCGAGATCTATGCTATCCTCTTGTGTTATAAATCATTTTTTATTACTGGGCAGACAGGGGTTCTCTTCTGAGATTAATTTTGTGCCACATAACTACACTNTTCTGAGATTAATTTTGTGCCACATAACTACACTCCTGGACTTTCCGAATTGAGCAAAATATGTTTTGTTTCCTAAGTTTTCGTAATATGGTTGGAGGGGGAGGGGGAATTTCTCAAATCTGTTGGGAAGGCCCACTCACAACGCTTCCTTGCCTTTGGCCTCGTAACACAGGAAATATTTGAAGTGCAAATTCCCAACAAGAAATAAGTTATGAGTTCTAAGAAACTTGTTCCAGTTAGCAAAAACTTTTTTGGGAAATATCGTTAACGATTCATGTGAATTCTAAAATTTAACTCTGCTGGTTGAAAGCTCATATAAATAAGTGATAAAATGAAAAGTTCATTCAATAAAGTGTCACAATTAGTTGAGAGGTCTGCGTCACTTAAATTAGGACTGGTACATGCTCCGGTTTGAAAAATTAATGAGGCCCAGATGAGCGAGAAGAGTTTCAGAATGAAAATTGAAAATCACGATGGGTTAAACTTAAATATATACGTACACATGTAGACTGAATTTAGGTCAAGTAATTATATAGTGGAAACTTGAGAAATCTCGTTGAGCCCTTATCCTATATCCTACATTAGGTATATCGTTTTCAAGTCTTCCCACTGAAAGTTGAAAGGTGATTACGAATCACGTTTGCATTATTGCTATTCAGAATACTTTTCAAGCCGATGCAATTTTTTAAATTAAATTAAATTAAATAACAGGTATAAGTATTCAGGTAGGTGGAAAAAATACTAGCAAGTGTAGCGTGTTTTATACGTTGTAAAAACGATAACAGGCTTCCTCACAAGCGTTAAAATGTCGGTTTTTAAAGGTTTTTGTGCTGCATGGGATAGGCAGTGCAGTACAAAACTCTGACTGAAATACATTTCTGTGCTTTCTAACTCGTATTACCTCTAATGGGAAATCACTTCAACCGGATTCCAGAAAAGTTGGGTTTGATATAAAAGCAAAAGATCACTCACTTGATTGAAACCAAAATGAAGAATGCGAGGAGTAATGTCATGAAAGAAACACCGTAACCCACTTGTGAAATCTTTTTGATGAGTGGGATCCAATCCTGAAATGGAATCAATCACAATTTATTTAAGGGATGACATCAAAAACCAATGGACCAAATTACTCCGAGAAACAAATCTAAAGCATTATGTGCAATAATGATTAAATTCTATATATGGGTGTATGGATGTCTCGTAAGTATGTGAGATGTCCCAAAATTAAGATAAATATTAATATTTAAAACTTAAATACAAATGGTACAAATGTTACAACGCTACCCATAGAATTGTACAATGATTTAATTAAGTGAATGTGATTGTCAGGTTTAGACAGACGATAGGTTATCCCTGAAACTGTGCCAAGCGCATATATCTTGCCGAGTGAGTGCATCTTCAAATTTCCATGAGTGGGCAAGAAAAACGCAACGATGTACAATTTTCCTTTCGTGAAATGTATTTGAAACCTTATGAAAATCCCAAAATTTCTAGAATTATTTTGTAAAGTGCGCGTACACATTTAATTCGTAGAATTTTCTAGCACTACGCATATCCGTGTTATGCGAAATATATGATTTCCTTTAAATTTACCCCCCTTATTCATAAGGGCTGTAATCCCACCACCATACCATAGTTCACAAAGAATCCCCCTTATGGAGGAAACGAAAGGCTTCGTTTGCAAGTTAGTGCTTTCTCTGCTTTTTTTTGGCACAGACTAGAGGTAATCCTCATCTGATCCTTCGCTCGTTGTTCAGTTTATGCTGCGTTGAAAGACGCTGACGCTTTCTTTGCAAAAAGTTCAATAGGAGCTGGATGGAGGAATTTGCCCAAAAACTTCACAGGAGAATATCTACGCCGATATAATGCACAATCTAAGATACGAGTTTACCTCATTTCTTAGAACTAATACTAATGAGACGGGAGAAATTGCTTGGATTCAATTGTTCTGGCAGCTGTGCATTGAAATGGGAGAACAATGAAACGCGTGTACAAAAACCCTTACGAAAAGTTTATGCAAATGATTTGAATAGTCTTTGTTTAAATGTAATAGGATCAGCGTAACTTCGCATAGAGAAAAGTTTGGAATAAAAATGTTAAAATGTGCGATGCCACTGTCATTTGTTAGAACTTAATTATATTTCTATTATAGCTCCTTCTGAAGCCATACCTGATACAGAAGGGTCTGCTCACTCGTCTGCAGAGAACATTGCTTGTAGTCAGTCCACGTACTGTTTTTGCCGGAATGAAAGAACCAGGTCGCATTGGATGTGCAATACTTAAAACGCAGAGCCCTAGAATCCATCAAATTAAATTTGGTTTGAATTATTTTCTTAAAACAAATTACACAACGCAATACATGTACATATCACTCGCTATAGAAATGGCATAAAGTAGTCGTGTTTCGGAAATAACCATGGATATGCTATGGTTGGACGGACTAGTTTAGGCAAAATGATGAGCTGCCATTTCCTTTCTGTGGGAGAAGTTATTTGGACATGAAATCCAATTTTACTTTTTACATGACTCCCACGTACAATTTTATTGCACGATTTATTATTGAAGTTATTACGGGACGGTATCCCGCAGTGGCTCTCAAATGACTGCTTTTCATCACAGCCAAAGAAAACTTGTACAATGGGGTTTTTGTGCAGCGGATTCACTTCATAGAACTAGAAGCTATTTCATTACTAAAATTGCCTATTCCTGGAAACCATTTGATTTTTAAAAAAATTTCAGATTTTTGTGTAAATGATTTGGTACTATAAAATCCCATATCAAAACCTGAATACTAGCCTCCATACCGATTCACCCAAGGTAAATAGATTCGATCATATGCTTGTATATATTTACCTTGGATCCACCATCCATCGTTAGTTCATTCGTACACATAATATGTATACCTTTTTACTCCGCTTTCACCGTCGTTTATTCTCCGAACGGTTCAAAAT
>JAAXYW010002091.1:0-17045 GCA_036851895.1 Orthonychiurus folsomi
CCCATCAAATTATACACTACCAAATTACTCACAGATTGTCTTGCAATAAAAACTGTCTTTGTGTCCCTGTTGCGGCTGGAGTAGAGAATCAGAGGAAAAGGAAAAGGAGGAGGGAAAAGTTCTAATTACATAGTGGAGAGTTCCACGGACGAATTAATGAATGTGAGTCTTCTTCCGCGCTTAAACTTTGTTTCTCTTTTGCTCAAAACTCCGCAACCCATTCCATTCCCCGTGTCTCAAGACACAAACAATTGAGGTAATTATTAAAATCTATGCAAACTCACACGATTACTGGCCAAATTGTCAATTCAATTCCAAGGATGTTGTAATATTCCTTTTAAAAGAGAGTCGCGGGTTTTAATAAATTATGAAAACTTGGTAGTGATTAGGATCAAATGGCACACTTTAAAGCCAAGCAATTAATCGGATCCCAAACACTACGTAACCGTTGAACCTCCGACAGAATGGAATTCAAGGTGAACAGTTTTTAAGTTTGGTTTGGTCTAAACTGAAACTTGAATGTGGAATGTTTTATCGATTCGCCTTTCATCGCCTTCCACACCTCCCCCCAATTACCAAACAATTTCCTTTAATAGTCAGTCACCCAAAGAAATTTGAAAAGTTAATTATCTATTTACACTATTCACTTACTCATCACGAGGAAGTTTCGAAGGATAATTACTTCTCACCCAGTCAGCTGGAGGCATGACATTGGGCATTACCTAACGAAACATTAAACATTTTTATGATTGAATTCAAACTAAAACCATTGCGTCTACGTGTACAGCAACACGATGAAATTCAGCCTTGGAATCGGAAGACAAAATGCAAATACTCCGCCAACGTTAAATATTTTCCTGAGGTCGCCGGTAATTCCTCCGTCAATTCCACTCTATTTATGGCAGTAAAACTGACTTTAATCGCATCGCGGATCCTCCACTCTTCCGGCTATTAAATATTAATCCACTCCACGTCCTTTACTCCGTTGTGTGAGTGTCAGTCTTCCCCAGCACATAACATATTTCAGCCATGCCATGGATTAAAAATAGGAAGTAATTATAAGAGACACGAGTAAAACCGTGTAATTAGGGAGGATTTCAAACTCAACTTGAAGTTTAATCGCTCAAATGATTCCGTCCTGCGAGTGATAGCCCACATTACAAATGGCAAAATGAAATTGGGGGAAAAGCTTTGCGGAAACTTAACCATAGAGCCGACAAACAAATTTTGCATGTTTCCATGTACATCCCTAGTCCATTCCAGTCTAGTTCCGAAGTGGTTCCTTCAGTCCACCGAATACTTGACTGAAAGGAGGTTTGTTCGGCGGGACGATGGAGAACGGGTTGGTATGAATAATAATTTGATTTCACCTCCAAGTGGGAAGTTACATTCACTAAACTCAATAATAATTCTCGCGACTCTCAAACAAGCCAAAACTTTCACTCAATTTAATTTTACATCCTTCCTGTCTTTCTCCCGCCCTCAAAGCCCCGTAGTGTTTGCCTACTTTGATCAGATTAATTCGGTTCCTACACGTCACACACGTCCGCTTCCTTCATTTATTTCATCTCTTTTTTAAAGTACTCCCTTGTAGCCCACAACTACAACAAAGTAGAGATTTGATTATTTTCAATACTACAGTAATGCTACCGCTGCGATTAATTTCTGATAAAATCTAATCCCTTCAAGGGCCATTGCACACCAGCCAATTGCTAATCACTGCCCACCATCCGTAACCTACGATGATGACTACAATTCCTTGTCTTAGATTTTTCGTTCCACTCTTTGACCAAAGAATGACAGGTGAAGGTAAGATGACTGGGCTCCCGGAGCCTTTGCAATTACAGGTAACTGAGGGATGGATTGGAGTTGAGGTCCGTTCAAACTTTACGTGAACGAGAGTTATACAGTTTGACTGGAATGGAAGGAGCCAGGTGTGGTATGGCCTTTGCCGTCACATTTGGTAGTGTAATATTTGAATTTGAGGATTCCTCAGTCTGTTATTCCATCAGCCTCACCTGCCCTCTCATTTTCCTTCTGGCCTCAAGCACGCAAACAAGCACGCATTCCGTAACCTACTCGCACTGTACTTGGAAAATACAATTTTTACCCACTGTGCAATTGGCCCTTCCCCTGATGGTCGAGGCTGAGTAATTTTGTATGGTAACTGGAACCTTTTTCTCAAACCTTACCAGCTGATGGGTTACGGAGTAACATTAGTAAGCAGAGCAATAGCAATAGCAATGCTCGGATGGGCCCGGCAGCAGTGAAACATTATTACGCGTGTCTAGGCATGAGGCTTTTTCTAATTCGTGCACTTTGAACGGGATTCCATGGGGAGGGAAGGGGAAACCCCTTCTTTCAAACATATGGCAGTCCCGGAATTCCTCAAACTTCGGACTGAAAAAAGAACCGGCTCAATACGACGAATACACAACGAAACACCAGCGTCCATCCACCCAATATCCTGTCACACACACGTCCTTACACGTCCAAAAATGTCAGTCAGCTCTTGCCAATTTCTTCCTTGCATTAAGGATTCCCTTTAAAAGTTAATCAATGGATTTTGTTTGGCCTTCTTTTACCAGTCCAAACTATGCAAATGAAGTCGTTCCCGGAAATCCAAGGGAATTTTAAAATGTAAAGGACGATTTGAAACCTTTGAAATAACTCCTTGATTTCCTTCAAAAACCAGGGCCCTTTTTCCCTTCTGGTTTGGATGTAATGTGAGCATGGTTGAGGTTTCGGGAAGGGAACCTTGGTTGGTTCTTGAATGAAAGGCTGAAGCTCATTTTGGGGAAGGAAAGGGGGAGTGTTATTTCCGGTTCAAAATACACAAATGTTTGTTCATTCCAGTTAACCAAATGCGAGTCCTCCATAAGTCCAACCCTGGGCTGTGCTTGTCTCCATGGAGCTCTTAAGAAGTAACTGGAGTTCATGGGATTTACTGTGGGATTAATGTTTTTACATTTAAAATAATTCACTCCTGAGTTATGTACACGTGGGTATGGATTGGAGGGCTCAGGAATTCCTTTCCAGTCGTTCGAGTAAAATGCTGAATGCCGCAGAGTCATTTTTCCTCCCGAAAATTAAAAATGAGCATGCCAAACAACACTCAAGTTTATCTAATCTTTGGGAGTCCTTAACCACACATAGACCTGACGGATACGTCCTCTCTTTTGAAATCAGGGGCTGAGTCGTACCGCAATCAATTTTCTTCCCATAGACTCCGACCTCTTAATTCCAAAATTTAGCACTCACCTCAAATCTCAAGTCAGAAAAAAACCCTTCACTTGCGAAATCCACAAGTTTTACAAGACACGACGTGAGAAAAGTGAGGAACGGCGAGGTGGAAGTGTCAGGTCACGAGAAAACTTTGTGCCGGATCATATTCCCATTATCTTTAGTCTAAATATAAATGTCGTGACTTATGACTCCGTGGTTGGTGGATGCAATTCCTGCACGGTGTGGATTGAAAGATGGAACAAATCGACTCCCCTTGAATAACTGCACGGAGTTGTATCGTTTGTTAGTAGTGGATGAGTAAATGAGGAGAAGATAAATAACATGAGGATCCAAATCCACCGCAAGTAATGATATAATTCCATTTGCCTTTGATGAGACTGAGGAGTGTGAAAGTCCATGTAAATTCCCCCTCCCCCCATTAAATCCCAGTTGGGCTGATGGAATGGCTAATATTTTTGAAGTCCATGGGCTTTTGCCTTGGGATTTGGGAGTGTATTAAAAAGTAGTGAATGGATGGATGAAAACATTAAAGAGTTGAGTTGGGAACTTCAACGTACATGGGGAGTTGGGGCTTTTACAAGAACCACACTTTTCATTTGTTTATGTTCTGGAGTCCCTGCCTGCTTGCCTTCCTCCTTTATAACTGAGCCCCAGCCTAATAAACTCAACTCCATCTTTTCTTCCACCTTTTTTCTTCTGGAGGGGGGACGGAGACTTAGGATGAGAAACGTTTTCCTCTTTCCAAACGAAAGGTACACGCGGGATCGTGGATTCCGAATCTTCAAGACATGGATGTGCCGAAGGTGTAGCTGGGTGTGTATGTGTGTGTGCTAGGAACTCATCATGTAAAACCTTCATCTTATCCAAAGCCGTCTTAGCTTCAACTCTCGTCGTCTTTCCCTTTACCCTCCACCGTCTTCCAAACCAGTCAAAGGCAAAGGAAAATGAGACCCTTTTTTTTACAAGTCCACGTCTTCCCGACTTTTCATTTCTTTGTCCTTACAACATTTATTTACACGCGAGCCCAACATCCGAAACTCTTATTATGTTCCTCTACTCTCCTTTCCTCCTTCATTAACTTCTAACTGGATTTTGACTTACGTCTTCCAGACTCTCAGCCTCAACGTTCCACGCTCCAGTCTCATCCAACTACAGTTGAGTAGGAAATGAAGCTAACCCTGGCGAATGTACTCGGACCCCAGTCACCATTAAATCAACATGACCCCTTTCAAAACAAATAATTACATTCGGATTTGAGTGGATGCTTCCTTGACTTTCTACAACGGTACAATGGGGCTGTCTCTGTACCACGGATTTAATCCAAGTCAGGCAATTTGAAGGACCAGTGTGGATTTTGGATAATTGACAGGTCTTTCAACATTAAAATAAATTCTAACTTCCAAACTTAAAATTTAAGGAAGCACCTTTCCTCTCGCCTTCTGATCTTGAGTTGGAAGTTGTGTACGTAATGTACGTGTACGCACGGAAAAGCCGCATGCCGCACGGCATGAACTCGAAAGCGTGGCACTCCTGGAATAACAAAAATCCTTGGAATGAAATGTTAATACCTGAGAGGAATCGTCCAATTCGTAGGAACTGTCACAACATGGACGGCTGATTTAAGTCAAGGAAATAGTATCCCTTTCCAACGTAACAACACCCGCCCTCATTCCTCCAAATCAACTTCAACATCCACTTTTATTTTCACAAAAACGAAAGAGCCAAAGGTTTTGGAAATGAAGAGCTAGCTCTTTGCCAACATTTTAAACATCAATAGTGCAATGCACTCCGTCCCCAAACCCTACACAACACAGGCACAGTTCCCAAAAACCCAAACCTTCCTCCATCCAGGTTCATGACTTTGAATCCATTCCAAATGTCTCCCAGATAAACATTCCAGCAGTGGATAGCAGATACTGTTCCGTTCTTTTTTTTCCTTTGCCAAGTTATTACAACACGTTTAACCCTGCACTCGAACCCGGCACGGCACCCAAAACACTTACTTTCCCTCTTGGTTCATGGCCTATTAACACTCACTCACTCACTGACTCTTAAAGCCGAGTCAATCCAAAACAAACTCAAATTCACTTTTTTTATATTTACAATGGCTGACCGGTCAGGCCCTTGTCGTTGTCCTTTTAAATAACTTGGGTATTTAAATCATACAACAACAAATAATTTGAACTAGGTGTGTGATGGATCAGGTCCAAAAAATGTAATGTGATGCCCACCGGTTGTTGACAAGAAGATGAAGGATGAAGATGTGGGTGTCAGGTCCAATGGAAATGACTTGGATCCATCCCTCCCTTTCGACATGAAGATACAGAGTCGACTGAAGACTCCCCAAATCCACATATGACTCATATAGGATAGGAGGAAGGGGGGAAGGAGTCCAATGGGTTCCTGGGCTCGGGATTTCCCCCAACATAATACATTGTATGAAACAGACCAACTGCATTTCCCATCCCAGTCCACCATACAACCAAATACATTACAAGCATACCCTCATACACCCAGGGTTTTCGGGATTCCTTCCTTTGAACAAAGACCGAGGGGTTGTTGGTTCGCAAAGGGGAGAGATTAAATCCCTCAGTCCGCCACCGACGACTCACTACAACGGAAGGAGATACAATCCCTAAACCCACCAATACCAAAAGCAAATCATAAAAAAAAATACGGATCTATTCCCCCCATCACATCTACTCCACTTTCCTCGTGTTTTTCCCCAAAAAACTTGACCAGGGACCTACTACACTTACTCTCGGCTCCAGAAAACATCTTGATAAAACAACCAAATTTGTAACAAGGAAATGAAATTCTTCCGGGGGATCCGAGGCCGGGGACCAGGATATGATTTGACGCTTCGGTCATTCCCAACCCATGCATGAGGAATAAATGGCAATAGTATGGATTTTGAATGTATATGGATACAGTTTTCTTAGCTTGAGCACAGGCACAAGCTTGGAATCTATTTTTAAATTAGAAAAAAAAAACGATTGAATAATTTGATTAAATTAGAATTATAATGAGTTGCTGGTCGGTGGAGTGGATCTCGGATTCGGGCCTACTACACCATGCCCATGCCGATGAGATCAAACAGAAAGTCCACCCAAATTCAAAGAATGATTCCATTTGGATAACAGCGTGGATGAGAAGAATGACAAGAGAGTTTTGGGAGTCCTAAACTTACATACCCGTACTCCATGTTTATTTGGGAGTTGGTAACCAAATGTTTAAAAAAAGGGGAGTTGAGTCGGTCAATTGTCCTCAACTGACGAGAAGAACTCCATGGATCGTCAGTCTAAAAGTCATCAACTTGATGATTCCAAAAGGAGTACGGAGGAGGGACAAATGTTTTGTCTCTGTCAAAATCCACGGGATTGATTGATTGGGACAAGTGGGCCAAAGTAAGGGACTGTAGGATATACCCACAATTCTCAATCATGAGACAGACCCACGACTCGAATTCATAAAGACATTTTGGAAGTCATGCATTTTACATAAGGACACTCGTCCCGCAGTTCCAGCTTCATCCTTCCTTGTCTATCGAAATCAACTCAACGCACTAATAAGTAAACAATCAACAATGATGAAACTGAATAATAATCTAAAGTCGGATGAAGGTTGTATCCGCATGATACGACTACGCAAAATTTTCAATCCTCCAGCCAAGATTCTTTCCCCTAATCAGATCCACACAAGTGAATGATACATCTTAGTCATGGGACAACTACATGTTTTTGATGGACTTTGAGATGACGCAATTTTATTAGCTCGGGGTTCAAAGCATGGAAAAATAAATATCATGCATGTTTTGCTCTCTAAGTTCCCCTGCATGATTCTGCAGTGGGTGTATAATAGGCAGTAAAAAACTGAATTGTGGAAGGAACAACTTGTATTATTGGACACAGTCCTTTGAATAGTTATTTATAATTGGAGACTTAGTCTACTATGCATTTAGGAGAGGAAGGAGCTTACAAGCCACTAGTCTACTTAATGCCTTTAAATATGATTGATTTTTTGAGCGATTAATATGCGAGACAGAAAAGCGTGCGAGGCAAGATACTGTTATAAATAATACTTATTCCAAGTCCCTTTTGTTTTGTGTGGCAGCTCGAATCGCTCCGTGCCGTGTCCAAATCCGCACGGAACAAAAACGGAAATAGAAGCGGAAACGAAGTAGTGCCAGAAGAAATCCTGACGAAAACCGAGAAATAAACATAAGGGAATTTCACGCTCAAAGTCTGCAGTGGATTCCGTGCACTCGACCCAGGCATAGTGGTTTGTTCGCGGAATGGCAATTTGAAAAGAAGCTAATTAGTTTTATAATCTGACATGGCAATTTTTACACTTGAAGCACAGGGGATTTCAGCGTCCTATTCTGAGCAAGGATCCTGGAAAGATCATCCGACTCCAATTTCATTTCCATAAGCTGTGCTGTGCCTGGTCGCACTCATGAGACTCAAGGAATGACCCTAATTCCGAAGTTAATCAGCTGCCCATGTATTCCGCATTACGTCCAAATTGAATCATGACTCAAAACAAAAAACGTAAAGGCGAGGGAAAGTTGTTCTGGACACGGAAACCGATTTCGAGGGCTAACTGGAAGAAACCATGGAATCCCAGCGGTGCAGTTTGTTGCATTCACGCCCGACTCCCTCTCCGTTTCACTTTTCCTCACTTGTGCAATAAAAGTAAAGGCGAAAGGTAAAGCGATGCATTATGTATTCAAATTTTACAGCTCTCCTGGATGAAGAGGGGGAGGAAAAGTAAAAATAAGGTAGGGAGAAGACATAAAGAAGTAAAAAAAATCCGAGGAAGTTTGGGCCTAACCTGGAAACCTCCGCCTCGCACCATGCATTCCTGGTGGTTAGAAAAGCTAAATTTTTATGTGTGTTCAGATATTTCCATGATTCATCAGACCTTCCTCCATTCCGACTCGCCCCATAAATAATCATTTTGAAATTCAACATTGATCCTTTACTTATGGGTGGAAATAACTTGATTTCTCCACGGTTTGGTGAGGGAAATGGGATGGCATAAATCCCATCACTACCCAACAAAACTACTCACCCACTCCTTCATGAATACAAGTGGAGCGGTGAAATGAGTCATGGAATACAGATTTGATTCTCCTCGTCCCGTCTTCTCACTATTTACACATCCACTACCACTCCACCTCCTCACACACACACACACTCACACAAAAAAGGAAGGAAACATTCTGCAAAACTAATAACTTACAGGACACTAGAGGTTCACCAAGAGACTAATTTGTACCCATAGTTATTACATGGATGTCAATGATTTGTTGCAGAGAGCATGGGACCTGCCGGCACTTCCATTCCCGGCCTCAGTAGTGTACACACAGAATGCGGACTGGAGTTGTGGACGGATGAGAGTATGGCAGACGATAAGTTGGAAACAGAATTACATTGGATTGGATACTATTTAGTATGTGTTGTGTTGAGGGATGTACGACAGAGTGTGCAGTCAACCGGTTCGAATGTGTACATATTACTACATATTTGATAACTAAAGGAGCACGTGTTATCTCCACCTTCCCATTATGTATGTTAAGCCCTTTATTACCTTTCCATTTCATTCAGATTCAAAACGTGAGGGTATTAATGAAGGAATTGTTAATTGCGGTAAAACTCGTGGATCACGTTCCGGTTCAACAAGACTAAGATATTTCCCTTGTCTGGATCAAATGAAACTCAATATTGTACCTTCCTCCTCCAAGGGGAATTGTGCTGTCCACCTTCAATTCCGATGAGCATCGCCTTACTTTTCATTCCGTGCGCTCCAATTTCGATTAAATTGACCTGGTCGATGACACCAATTCCAAAGAAACTCATTCTGGAGCCTTCACTGCATTTGACTGATCGAAGCTATTAAATTCTTGAACACACACACCCACACATAGACAGGGGACAACGCACACAAAATATGGAACTGTAAGCTAGTATTAAGTCAGCTGTTATCAAAGGGGTTCACAAAAGGTATTTGTAGTCAATAAAATAAGTGTTAATGCTAAAAGAACACCACTACTTGTGGAAAATGACCCACTTTCTACGTAAATAGAAATCCAACGGCTACTGTCCTGTAAATCAATGTGGTGTTAGATTTGACAAATCTGTTTTTGCCAATTTGTGAGGAAGAAATCAAACATCAGATTTTGAGCAAACTGTGGATTCTTTTACGATCCATGGCAAAATGATTCTCGACGGGACAAAAAGTTTTAATTTGGGAAGGGAATAAAAGCTTTCTCCTCTTCGGTCCAACCCAAACTTTCACTAATAACATTTTCTGTGTGGGAGAGTTGAGTTAAAGTATTGTGCGGAGGGTTGACTTTGCGTATGTTTGCCAATCGGCTAATTGAAAATGGCTTGAGTCAAATGGGACTTTGCTGTGTGGAGGCTGAAACTCTGTGACATAAATAATCCCTTGTCAAGAAGACGCTAAATAAAAAGCAAACATGACCATAGTGCGAACATTTCGTCTTCCCTTCGTACTCAAGGTACTTAATGAAATTGAACGGAAAAACAGGCATCTCCACTCGACATGACTTATTAAAATTCCTTTTCTTTACGTGTTGTTTGAGTGTGCGTGTTTCGTCGTGTCCAGCCCTCCTCAACCTCATTATTCCACTAGCAAATTAGTTGTGGAGTCTTGAAAGCCACCGAATGAAAATTACCCACCTTCAGGTAGTATTTTTTTTATGTTTAGCAAAGTTGAATTCCTTTCATGGTTAGATTATAGTTTGCACTGATGATGATAGCTAGGTGAGCGGGAAACTTTACGATTGAGGGTGGATTTTTGAATGGGATACAAATTGTAGGGAGTGGTTGATGGACCACTTAAATGCTCTGCTATTAGCTGATTCATAATTGACTGCAATGCAAGAAGGATTGAATGAAGACAATTTATAACAATTTCCGTTTAATACTAGTAACTTTCAATTAATGCATATTAATTTTTTATCTCTTCCGCTTTTTGTACTTGTCACTGCGGAGCTACCGTAATCCTTCCCATATAAGAAAAAAGGCGTCCTGTTCTCAATGCAAACAAGTCTTTCGTTTGATCTTGGCTCCAAAGTTCTGGATAAACAAAGTGTCCAATTAATTACTCATCTTTTGGTCGTTATTAATTTCCCCGCCGGGGGAAGGAAGTCCTTAGTAAGACTGATTTATGGAATAGCCATAAAGAACAATGAAGGTGGGTAACTGTAATCTATGTTATCCGCACTGGAAGGTGGCCGCCAGTAAATACAACCAGAAAACAAGTTTCCCGGTGTCACAATTTGTCAAGTTGCGGACTCTAGGGTTTTGGGGGGTTTGCCTCATTCCTCCATCCAATCAAGGAATCTTACGAGCATAGCATAAACATTGATTAACGAGGGATGAAATGTTAAAAAAAAACTATGCAACCGTGTCTACAGTGTTTTATTTTATTTGAATTGAAGTTGGGGAGGATGATTCCCATTTCTTCTCTCTCCTTGAGCCTGACTTTAACAGTATCGGTGTGCGGTTGAGTTTTAAATACCTATAATCTCCTATTCCTTTTCGTCTATTTTGAACTTCATTCGCTTTTTTCTCATGTAAAACCCGACTGCCATTACAAACTCCTTCCACTAATATCCAGAAATGGTAATGAACCAACTCTAATGTGCAACACATTGGCAGAAGGAACAAATTCTTTGTTCACTCCAATTCCCTCCCTTTCCTCCTTGTACAAAAAAATCCGAGCAGGGATCTTACCATTAAATTTAAGTGCCAACAACCTGTCCTATCTACTTACATGCAAAAGGGTAGTCACGTAACTATTGAACAATTCCGACGCGGGATTTGAGGCATTTATCCCTCTCCACTGAGAGTCAAACAAAGGAAATGAAGGGCATAGGATAGTTCGTAAAATAAGGTAGGCTTCCCTCTACTAATTAAAAGATAAATTAGACAAGGATCTGGGTTTAAATCCTCTACAATGAATCAGATTCAGAGTTGAAGGAGAATTAGAAGTTTTTCAACGCTATCGATCCCTGTTCCCCCTGTCTTGGCTCCCCAAATTTCCTTTCCTTCTCCAGGAAAACGTGTTTCCAAGTCAAAGGTTTGTTCTGTTGCGAAACGTGAGCTTCGCCGAGTAGTCAAGACAAGGTGAGTGAAAGGGTTACACAGAAAGTTAATTCTAGGGAAGAAGAAGAAAAAAACTTGGAACTGGTTGAGCCATTGTGGGGATTTTTAAAATTACCTCTCCAAGGTATAAATCAACTGAAAGTGTAATGTCAAAGCCTCAGCTTCATGAGTGATTCTTAGCAAGTGCAACACAAAAAAAATACTGGCCCATAAAGCGCCTTTGAACTTTGAAATTACCCCCACTCCATATTCGTTTATACGGGATCATAAAATATGCAAAACTTTGCAAATGGTAAGTTATGAAATTCGTGAAGGAGAAAGACCTGGGCAACTGTGCGTGACCCTCTGGGGTGCAGTTCATCAAGACGTGATAGAAGAAGATTTGCTCAGCCCTCCTCCTCTTTCAGCATTCGTAATCCGACTTTTCAAATCTTTATGAGTTTGGGCATTACTAAAACTAAATATTTTGAGGCAGACAGAGAGTGGTTGAGACGGGGATGTAATTAATTATCTCCCCTTTCTAAAAAACAATACTCAAATTAATTAATCCCTCTTGGACTTCTAATGTCCGAGCAATTTGCAATCCCCGACTTAATGTTCAAGTTCATCAAGTTGCATGACAGAAATCCTTTCGGCGCCAATGCGAACCTTGGAATTGCAAATCTGGTAAGCACTTGCTCACACCTACCTGAGAAGAACTTTTCTTTGTAGTAATCCCAGTACCTCATCCAATTCCATTTCAAATTTTGATGGTTGAAGCATTTGTATTCAATTCAAGGATGGGAAAGCTATTGCTACTTAAGCACATGCAAGGAAAATGCAGTTGATGTGATGTGAATGTAAAGAACACCGACAAAACGAAAGATTTAAAGGCTGGGCCAGTCCTGACTCTGGAGTCACGGGAATGTTCTATTTTGGAGAGAATCTTCCGTGGGAAAAGGGACGAGAAGATTGGGGAGTGGGATGGCAAAGTGAATAGTACGAATACCCGTGCTAGGGTGGAAGACATTTCGCAAATGGAAAGAGTGGAGATCGTGAAATAAATTCATACGGGGTTTCAATTCTACACCGAATTGCTTAAGCTTTTGAGGATGAAGGGGACGGATGCCATGGCATAGGACTCAGGATTTGTTTCATTCATAAATTGAATGGGAAGAAGAAATCATCAATGAATGCCGGCAAGTGATTCCGGACATCGGACATCATACAAATGATAAGCACAAGAGTGGCATGTCCGTGAATGGATTGGAAGAGCAAAGCACTTGTCGAATTTAGCCATTAAACCCAGATAGTATGCTAATCAATCATAGTGCGAAGCATCCCGTTGCAATTTATCTTAATAAATAAATAATGACAATAATAAACGCGGACCAACTTCAGAAGTGTGTAGCCGCCCTACTTTATACATACTACTAGTCCAACGTCTAGATCCATTATCGCTAATTGGCGAATGTTTACTCTGTAAAGACGTGCCGAGGCATCCCCCATCCGCATATGTTCCTAGCTTCCACTAAAGCCAGCCGGACAGCCACAATCAACGAGGTTTCTCGGAATTGCGAAACATTTTGCAAACATCTTAATTCACAACAATGCGCGGAGTGCAAGGGTGCACATACACACATGAAGTTGAAGAGCTCTTTTTTTCCTCCTTGATAAGGAAGGTCAATACTCCAGTACTTGAAGTTTGAGGATGACGTAAGGAGGAAACAAGCATGATTTAAGATGTCAAGCCTGTCAGCAAATTAAGGCGTTGTTTCAAAAGCCGCATTGCAATCCAATGCCTTTAGTCTTTGCCCACTGTCTAGACTCCAATGCCACACAAAGGGATGTGTCATTGCTCGGGGACTTTATTAAATGCGTAACCAACCTCTTTCGACCAATAAATTATTTGCATGTTTGCCAAAAGAAACCCTGTACTTTACATGTGTTCGTTTGACTTCAAAACAAGGGAATCATTTATGGTTTCCCTGGTGAGAACTGTGGGATCCATTTATCTTCCATTTGAACTCTCGCACCATTAAATTGATCCTTTTGGATACTGCAAGTCTGCTACTATTGTTCATTACTTTAGCGGAGGGAGGAAGGGGTTTGAAGCTGGAGCTTGGAATCCATGGTTTACCACGTCATCTAAAAGCAAGAAAGCAATATCCCTCCACACCTAATCTCCATTTAGTGCAATGAGTGCAAGAAAGTTCTTATTCAAGCAGGAGACGAAATGAATATATTTATCTGAGCGGCGCCAGTAGTAGCCTTCACTTGACACGACGACGCGACATGTGAACTTCTAAGGAAGTAAGCTGAAGAATCTTAATGAATTTTTACTTCAAACGCCTTGGCTGGGAGTTCTCACACAAACACACACTCCCTCAAATTGAATTCCAGGAAATATCCAGATGTAACGTGCGAAAGGGTGACCTGAACTCAATTTTCTTTCTCCCGCTGCAACTGTTTGAAATTGGATCCGAATCCAGCCTTGGCTGGGAGTTCACACACAAACACACACTCCCTCAAATTGAATTCCAGGAAATATCCAGATGTAACGTGCGAAAGGGTGACCTGAACTCAATTTTCTTTCTCCCGCTGCAACTGTTTGAAATTGGATCCGGATCCATGAGGCTGGATGAATGGGGGTTGAAATACAAAGGCCTGTCTTTAATTATAGGAAATATAAGTCAGGCGAATCCCTCCAATCCGTACAGGAAGGAAGGATCCCATGAACTTTTAAAATGATTTCATTGTGAGACCACAAGGCACAAGGACAGCTTATCCAAGTTTCATGCTTCATTAATTCCAACCACTCCCGTGCATCTCCATACCCCTGCCCACCGGTAAATAACTGGATCGATGAATGATCGATCCAATTATATTTACCAAGTAAAGCATTTAGTACGATATGGGCACGGCAATCCATATTAACGTTTCCGTCCTCAATTTCCAAAAGAAATCGAAATGACTAAAACAGCTGGGGCTCCCTGTCCGCCGTCCAAGACCCGCACTCAATCTTCTTTTCTGCTCCCTATTTTGCATATAATAATATTGGCTTTGGAAGTACATCACCCTTCGATTATTTTTTTCTTATTTGCTGCTTGGTGGCATTGAAAAAATGGAAATGGAACCGCCGTGCTCCGAGTCAGCAATGTTCTGCGGAACCCAATTCCCGAAGTACATGCAAACATGTACGTCTGCCTGGATAAAGAAAAGTATCAGCATAACAATTTCCCTTCTTGTACACTTCCAATCAATTCCACCCTCACCCGTAAACAACTCACGCAAAACCATACATCACACGGTTCGTAAACTTTCTTACTGCAAGGGAGAATGAAATAGTGAGAATTGATTTTAGCTTCGGGTCAGATGTTATAATTCAAGTTGGGCCTAATAGGAAGGTATGAAATTTGATCCCGACAGCAATAATCGTAAAATAAACATAAAACTAATACTCCATCCAAATGAGTTCCGCTGTTAAAACGAACATGCGGTTGTAAGGTTAACGAATATGAAAATGAAGCGTGCTTTTCAGCATTGCTCCTCCTTTCCTAATAGGCATTGATGAGAGGATGTAGTATTTTAGTAGTATAATGAGATAGCATGCAAATCTAGGAATGCTCAACTCATTCTTGATTAAAGAATTATCAATTTGGGGATGTCTATGGACCGGAAAAGGCGGAACAAGGGAAGCTAAACTTGACTGGAATTTCTCCAATCATTCCTTGGCTCCCCATGTCTCCTTACAACTTCAACCCACCCCAACAAATGAACAACCATGCTCTCAGTTCTAACAAATTACTTCTGATCGTACCAATTTGTCGCTCTCTTAGAACCACAACCAATTCGTGTTACAACGACGGGTCATTACAGTCTGAAGCCTTCGACCGAAATCAATATAACCTCTTCAATTGAACTATGTTCTCCCCTTTCAACTTGAATAAAATAAAGGACGACCTAAATGTCAGAGAAATGTAATTACAATATAATTTTTAAATAGCTCTAACCTCAACGGTTAGTAGTTAGTGGAAATGAAAACAAACCCTTACCGAACTTCGTGTGTAAACTATGCCTGTTTCATTGAGTTTGTAAAGTTTAGCAACATTTATGCAAATGGAGAATGGAGGCAAGGGTAAATCACTCAGTATTACTTAGCGTATCTTAAAATTAAATCCCAGTTGAACGGGTCACCCGCTAAGCAATCCTTGTGGAATACAACACTTCAAAGGAAATAAATGTGGAGTCAAAAGCAATGCTGGTGTTTCATGTGGCTTGGGCATTTGCACATGAGTTAGAACATAGTTAGATATGCAATATACATTAAGAAGGATTCAAATAAATCGTCGTTCCAGAGTTCAAGCCTTTCCCTTCACACCACTTGAAATAATTAATGGACGTTATACTGTACAAAACTAAAAAACAAAGTGTACAAACACTCGCCCAAGTAACTAGAGTGTTGTTCTGTTGTTGTCTCGGGTTTGCTTGTATCGCTCCTTAAAAAATATTTTCCAACTGGAAAAAAATACGGAGTTTTGTATGATAAAACTAGTACAGCATTATACAGTAATGGTAACAAGATTTGAAAAGCTAATTAACTAAAACAGCAAAAAATAATGGGAAATCCGTGAGAATTACACTAAAAATAGCGTAACGCGTGCCACTTCCCGGAACTGGAAGGCGTAGAAAATTACAATAATCGTTATCGAATTACCCTCTGTTGATAACTTGCCAAATTCGAAGCAAACAACTTCCTATAAGTTAGCCATATTCATTGTAAACAGATTCCAAGAATTTAGCATGGGCTGTCTCACAAATGCAATCTGGAATCAAACTTATGTATATAAGAGATGAAAGGAGGATTCCGTGAGATTGAATTTAGTCGATTCATTTGCACAACATGCGCAAGTAAATCACTAGTTATTAATTAGAGGTGATGAAGTACACGCCTATTGCCAGTGGGTCGTCTCCTCTCTTGCGTGGCTGATTGCAAATTATTCATTCACTTGAGCTGGTTGAGAATGAGGAGAGGAGATAATAATAGGATTGGCATCGCGATTTATCAAAACCACTCGAGCTCCACTCCACAAATTCCATTATTGATTTGATTAGTGGGGGATATCAAAGGATTGACGGCATTTCTCTTTCCCGAAAATAAACTTTGTTATTATTGCTGCCCGGTGCTCAACTTTTCGTGGGAGACAAAGGTTACGCACGTAGTCCAAGCAGAAACAAGTACGGACTTTTCCATGCAAACCACGCGGAGCATCCTTTGTACATACATTTTACTGTTCTAATGCTTAATGTATTTCTGGCACCCCCAGACAAACAGCGAAGAAGAATTTTATTCATGTCATCACATCAGAAATACTTGTGCCTGTGGGTTCATGTCGTGCATGCTGGCAGCCCAGTGAGTGGTTAATGGATCACACGGAGCTGTGTTCCTTGTCATTATATTTTTTTATGACTGAGATGGCTAAACTTTCGCAGTGTAGGTATAACTGCCTGCCACACACATTATCCAACCTGTCGCTTCCTTATTCGCCCGAATTCGGTCACGAAAATATTTTCCTGAGAGAAAGAGCGAAGCAAATTTGGTTTGGCTAAGCAAGGGACGAAAATCCATTCAAAATTCTAAACTGAGCCTTTACGAGGGAAATTTTGACTCGTAAACGACATATA
>JAAXYW010002092.1:0-17040 GCA_036851895.1 Orthonychiurus folsomi
AGACGGAAAATTGTGTTACTTTGATTGACATTAAATAATGACTAGATAACTAATGGTTCACAGCTTTAAACTAGTACACATCAACCCTATATAATTATTATTCTTTGATAAAGGCTAATTAACCAAATTATCTTAATTTTCAAATGGAACTGACTAATTCCTCCTTGTTTACAATTTTATATTGCTGATGTAGCTAGTAAATTTTGGTCTCGACGCTGTGACAATGCAGGAAATGAGCAGGAGTTGAAAATCAAATTATTGACATATCTTCCCAAATGCTCGTCAGAAATATTAGTCCCAACTTTATCAGCTTTTTATCAAATTTGAGCCAATGAGCGTTTGGTTAACTTTCTCAATTCGCCAAAAGAGTCACTTCAAATCTAACTCATACTTTCAAATGCTCAAGGTGATTTCTAATATTCACCAATCAAATAAACCTATTTGTCGCATTTAACAGTTATCATTCACAGTTACCTTCCGTATTAATCTCATTCCACAAGTTCTGTTCTCCAGACTTTTCATTCTGTCTTTCAATTCATTTCATTCACAGGAATGTTTTAGTATTATAAGCTAATTTAATTAAAAAGAGTACCATATGACTGCATTGCACATGCAGAGGACATATAGAAAATTAATACAATAACAAACAAGCTCATCAATAAAAAGTCCAACCCTTGCCTCACAATATATTTGAGCCATATTATCCTAGACTGTAATTAAAATGTAAATCATGAACATGAAAGCCACAGGACTTCAATACACAGGCACCAGGATTTGTAGTCCCTTTTAGAAAAGTCGAAAGGAAACTGATTTATATTAATAATTATTAAGTATATTTAAAGTTCAACTTTCCTACTTGGCTCATTTATCGCTTGTCCTAAATAAATTGAACGTGATTAGAAACACAGATAGACAGAAATAGGTTGTAATGACGAAAGGTTTGGAATTGGACGGGCCCGAAGAGGAACGGTCATCATCATCATCAGTTGGTCCCAATGGATGACTTGTGCACCCCATCCAATAGGGGGCTGACAGGGAGGGCGTATCACTTGCAACTCTCATAAGCCGATCATCAAACTTCCAAAAGACTTTCCCTTTGAAAAAGTATGAATTTCCATCCTTCCATCTGAAGACTGAGTCAATATTGTAAGGAACACCTTTCCAAATGGACATATCACGTGGGTAGTCTGGCTCTACTCGGAAAACTCTGTCATCATCTCGCAATCTGCACAAAGTATTTTAATGTTGGTAGTTAAAAAAATTAAAAATCTACAATTTGAAATCCCCTTTGAAAGACTTTATCCAACAACTTACTTCCAGTATCGTGAGCCAGAAAATAGATAGGTTTTCTTATTGTGACCCCAGATCATGGATCCATCAATTCGCTCAACTGTAGGTGGAATCCCGAGGGAAGTTAGACTCTTAGGAAAGCCAGACTTGAGATTAATTCCATCTCCAAAGCGCCAGTACTGCTTGCCTGTTGTAAGAAAAAGATATGACATGGCTAAGACATTGGACCACATCCTGACCATTTTCCAAATCTGAATAGACTCACCAATAAAAAATATTATCTCGTCATTATGCTCGTAAACCGCATCAACATGTGTAAGACTCGGAGGCAATTCTCTCCACATATCTCCAATCCGAGACGGGTAACCCTTGAGGAGTTGATTGTCATTGAGTCTCCAGAAATAAGGCCCCTTGAAAATAAATAATTCGTTGCGGATAACGGAAATCGCATCATACGATGAATCACAAGTATTCGGTCTTCCATCATCAAAAGTGGGTTTTTCTTTCGGAGGCTTTGACGGCGGTTCCACTGGTGTGTTCCCTGGGACATGTGGATTTGGTGCAAATTTGTTGATTGAACCTTTGAATTAGAGGAGATGAGGTAAAGGACTGGCTGAGACAAACCGCGACGCAATTGCATTAAGAACAAACCATAAATCCGTTGAATCCCCAACTCATCGTCTTTGTGTAGACGAAACTCATAACCAAAGCTTTGATACCACGGGTACATCAAGGAGCCTTCCACATCAGAATGGGACAAGCCCAACGAATGACCAAACTCATGAGCGGCAACAGCAAAGAGTCTTGTTCCTAAGTAAAATGTCAGCCATAAAATTGTTTAGTTTACGATGTGACCTTTTCCCCAAATACGTTCCCATCTCACATACTACCACATTCTGCGGGCGGGTCCTTCCGCAATCTCATACTCTTAAAACCCTCCATCCTCACAACAAACTATGCAAAGGGACCGGACCAGACGAGACAGCATAACAATATTTGGATCCGAGGAAATGAATGTATGAATACGGGACGAAGGAGGGAGGTTCAATCTTGGAGTTTCCTTCAAGGAACTCATGCTTTTGTCTCCATATCAAACTCATAGTTTAACTCGACTTCTATTGAGCTGGCTCCCAACTCCGAACCCAAATCAAATCTGGCATCCAATTATGAAGTCCGGAAGGGAAGGCCAAGTAAGTTTCCGCTCTTGACTGATACCACAAAAAGATCTAGCGGGGTCCACACGGGATGAGGACAAAAAGCTTTGAGGACGAGATCAACAATCGGAGAATAATAAGTGGAGGGAAAATGAGGAAGTCAAAGTTATGTGCCTCTCCTTGATTGGCACAGGGAACAAAAGGCCAGCCTTGTCAAAGGTACATTACATACTTTACCCTCCTATCTCGAAAAAGCAATTCCTCTACAAATAATTGAACTATAAAAATTAAAACCAACTCACCTTCTCGTCCTTCCTTATTGTCATCCACTGTCCAAATCTCATCGTCATCAAAATGAGCATCTCCACCTTGACCAGAGCCAGGGAAAAAGGCATGGGCCAAAATGGAACCTTTCCCATCAAACGGATACCCGTCATCATGTTGTCCCCTGTAAAAATCATTACAAAACTCTGTATTACACTTAGTGTTTAATGGAAGGGTATATGGGGATTTTAAGTCGAGGTGGTGGGTCCTTCCTTGCCTTTGAAAAATGACTCGAATGTCTGCTTCGTCCGCCCTTTCCCGAGGAAGGCGTCTAAATCTAAGTGGAGTATTTCTTGTCCAAACGTCCAGAGCATGGGTTAGCTCTGAAATCACATCTTCATCACGGTGAGACCCCGTCGACTTTTGCAAGCTAAGACAATTTCATTGGAATCCAAAATTAGTCAACTTTAAATTCAACTCAAATTTTTAATTTGGGCATCACTTGGAATTTGCATCAGAATTTTTCATAAGTGAATTAAAATGGGGGGATTCAGGGGCGTGGGATGGGATTTATTCAGGCCACAAGGTTGCAAAGGCATAAAAGCTTTTAATGTGGGGGAGGACGGCGGCGGAACAGAATCGGAGGGTTGAGTTTTAAAACACACGCAAAAAATAATAGTAAAACTCCGATGAAATCACATCTTCATCACGGTGAGACCCCGTCGACTTTTGCAAGCTAAGACAATTTCATTGGAATCCAAAATTAGTCAACTTTAATTTTTAATTTGGGCTTCACTTGGAATTTGCATCAGAATTTTTCATAAGTGAATTAAAATGGGGGGATTGAGGGGCGTGGGATGGGATTTATTCAGGCCACAAGGTTGCAAAGGCATAAAAGCTTTTAATGTGGGGGAGGACGGCGGCGGAACAGAATCGGAGCGTTGAGTTTTAAAACACACGCAAAAAATAATAGTAAAACTCCGCATCTGGTTTGCTCATAACGTTGAATCGACAAATGGTGATGGGGAATGAGAGGCAAGGAAATGTACACATGCATTTGCAAAACAGTCACAAATAAAACTAAATGTAAAGTAATGGATTTTAAGCCCGAGTATTATTATTCACACGCAACTTGAGTCCATGGCCCAAAAAAAAAAGAAGAGTACATACAAAAATGCAAACTTCAACTAATTTTTTTGTTGGATACTCATTTTGAACATAATGTTGGTACATACATACACCTTACCACCAAAGGCAACGTGTCTAAAAGTGCACATTAGAGCAGATCCAAGCATTAATTTTAACATCTTTTTATGACGCGTCGCACATATCCCAAACAAAATGCAATCTGGATTCATTCTTGAGATTTGTTCTGTTAATTTTTTCTTAGCCTCTTCGTCCTCTCCTGGAATCTGCTATGATCTCATACCATTTCCAAACCATCCGGCCCCATACAAATTGAATCCACGAAACTCAAATTTTGAAAATGGATATTCAGGTCCCACAGGAAATATTACATTTTCCTATATAACAAATCCCCCTAATTGATTTGCTGGGCCTTTCTTAGAATGGATAAATTAGAGTGCTTGCTACGTACGTTAGCTACAGTTTATCAAAAATTACTCCACCATGTGCGGTTGAAGTTGAAAAAAAGTACTAATATTTGCATTACCAAAAGCTTTTAGCGTGAATCGGATTCCTCCAAATAAATTCCAATAATTGTTTTGAGAGCAGTAAGATTAAACATCCTCTTTTACCTAATCAAAACGCATCTACAGATTATATTTCACAATCCACGAAACTCAAATTTTGAAAATGGATATTCAGGTCCCACAGGAAATATTACATTTTCCTATATAACAAATCCCCTAATTGATTTGCTGGGTCTTTCTTAGAATGGATAAATTAGAGTGCTTGCTACGTATGTTAGCTACAGTTTATCAAAAATTACTCCACCATGTGCGGTTGAAGTTGAAAGAAAAACTACTGATATTTGCATTACCGAAAGCTTTTAGCGTGAATCGGATTCCTCCAAATAAATTCCAATAATTGTTTTGAGAGCAGTAAGATTAAACATCCTCTTTTACCTAATCAAAACGCATCTACAGATTATATTTCACATCCGTCTTGAAATTCAATGAGTTCGGAGAAAACTTTTGCCTCAACTTCCCGGAAAATGAAATTAGTAAAAATGGGATGTGTTTTTTTTGCTTGCGTCGTTTGTACCACAGAGCTCATATTCGTAAATCCATGATGGGATGCTAAAAGCACTCCAAGGAAGGATACTTAGAAAAGGTGTTTGGTGTACTTGATGATATCTCAAAGACCTTTGGCTATTGAGCTGGTGATAAAGATTGTCCAATGACTCACTCAAGGAGGTTGTGACGCAAGCAATGTAGCCATCACCACCAAGTTGAGTGAGTCGCCGTTCAAATCCACGTTGACTCTCAGTTGACTGACCCCTTGACCTGCCCTTCGCTCAATGTGACCGCGTACTTGAAATTGGAGCAAACAAGGGGGGATCTTGTGATTCCTATCCTACTTCAAATCAAAATCAAATCCCCCCTCAGCCAATGTCCTCATTATCAACTTCCCCTCTGTTTCTCATAAATAAATTCAAAGTGACGACGAACTTGGATGGAGTTGAGGTGTCATCCGTATTCAATAGAATAATCAATCCGTTCTTTCAACTCAAAAGCTCCAAATGTCTCCTCTCATCATTTCACGTTCATCATCCCGTACCTGGGTTCATCTCCCAGCTGAACATCTCTTTCCATAGATCTGGATAATTTATGATAAATCCTTTCTCAACTATTGATGATTCGATTTAACTTGACTTAATTCATACAAAATACAATCCACACATGTTTCTATTACAATAATATTTCTACTACTTTACATCCCCATAATCACACCTGTCTGACTGAATGAATTTCAACTATCAACTTTGCGAAAGAAAGTTCCCCTAACAAGAATCCAGTCAAATGGAAAATATACATTTCTCACCAATCCATCCTGCCTGTCTCCCCCCGGTCGAGGCCGAGAAATCCAGTGGAGTCAACTAACACAAACAGATTTCCTCCGATGAAAACCGCACTCATTACAAAAAGAGGAATGGAAACGAAGGGGGAGTCGAAGTCGCTGTGAAAAGAAATTGTGAGTGGATCCTTTTTATTATAAATAATTAGCACTTGGTTAAGTCAGTGATTAGAAGGATGGACTAATTGGGTAAGACTGAGAAGGGAAGCTACCTAATGAATGAAGGACTCAAAAAAGTGTGTGGAGGCCAAAAACTTAGCTGAGTTTTGGTGAAAGAAGAGAAAGCTATGAAGAGATGTGTTGGAGTGGAGTGTTTGTGATGGAATGAGGACTGGAGGAGGTCAGTTGGGGCCTAAATGGTGTCTGGTATGAAATTTAAGAATGTCATGGCAGACCCAAGCCATCCATATCTCCATGTCTCCCTCTCCTTCGGGATACCAAAACCACGGACGGCGCACACTTTTTTCATTGGCTCAAATACAAACCAAAACCACAAACTCCTTTCCCTTATCTCCCTCACCACCATGCATCCACATACATTGTACATCCTACAATCCTCATTAACTAATACCCAATAATTACAAGTCAAATCCTGGAGCCTAGGCCTACACCCCCCTTTTCCGAGCCCATCATCCTTTATAGCTAATGAACATGTATTAATTATATTCAAATATAATATAATTCATTCTCAAAGCCAGAAAGTACATGTATGTACGTGGGAATTTTTAGGAAAAGCCAGGAATTTCCCGTGAAGGTGTTCTAAATTCCATTTCCATTATGAGTAGAAATCTGGGATCGGAAAACATTCCTCTCCTCATCCATCATGGAATCCATCCAGGAATGCATTACGATCTACGACTGTGTCAATGAATGTGCGCCATTCATTCCATACCTCACACGGACAGCCGAACCCAACTCCTTTCCTGTCAACAACATGTTTAGTTTCAGATGCAAAAAAAAACGTAATGGAATGAAAACTGAGTATTTATTTGAAATTGAAACGCAAGGAGTGGACTGACTGATTCGTCGATCCTCTTAACTCCACGTAAAGCTACAGCTAATGATTTTCTGAAGATAAGGTTTGTTTTATAGAATATCTTTTCCCTACATCGACATTGACGCCTTCCACACGTTTTGACTTGTGTGGAATCTCCCATGCTCGGCCTGCATGACTGCTCAGATTCAGGCCTAGACTCAGGCAGGCTCTGCTATCAGATTTCCATTCTCTGACCCAAAGTCTCAAATTTCCAAAACCTGAACTTTCAAACGTGGTAATAATCCCTTAAAATATAAATTTCAATGTTGCTTGGATTTTCCACGCAATACGTACGCACGTAGGAAAGTTACATTGTGAATGAGATACAATTACAGTTCATTCTTTGGATGCATGTTAATAATATAATAGCATAAGTAATACCTAGTACATCACAGTATGTTTTACCACAATCCAATACAATATATTCCTTCGTCATACTGTGCATGCCTGCGTTTGTTATAGAAAACAGATTCCTCGTCGTCGTCGCCAATCACTTACATAAATACAATCGAAGAGTGAGGGAGTGTATATGGCATAGCATGGCATGGGAAATGAGAAGCATCTCTTTTGGATGAAATAAAATGATTCAACTCAACCAAATAGTTTGGAAATTGTCCATATGTGCATTCCATGCCACACTCCGTAAATGGTAAATACGGTTCTTGTCGGCTAGGGAAGTTAAATTGAATTAGCCTCTACATATTGAGGGGCTCCAGTATATTAATCGTTTGCTGCATTTGGAGTATTAGATATGCATTCTCAGTCCGTGTTTTTGCTTAAACCTTCCTAAATTATAAATCAAAATGCCACATTTAGATAATGTGGTTTAGGATCCGTTTTGTGAGGTATTAATTACTCACTAACTCACGACAATCGTTTCATTTTTGAAGAACAGGCACAATTTGTGGGTGGAAAGTCGGTCAAATTGAATTACAAACATTCTAAGGGCAGTATTTACTTAAATGCAAAGAATGTAAATAAAAGTGCAGTTCCATATCCAAATGGTAGAATCACACGAGGCAGTTAAAATTCTGAATGAATGTTGCATCCTTTCATTTAATATTTAGCAGAAAATGTAGACTATGAAGTTAGAAGGATTGCCTGTTGGGTTGAGAAAATTGTGTTTATAAATATCTGATTCTAATTTTGACTAAAGAAAACTAAATTTAATTAGTGCATTGAACTATACAGAGGAAACATTGAAGGTTCGAAACTATTGAGAATGTAAGCTTTGAAAGGGGAAAAGGACGAGAATGTTTATTTGTTCAAGACTCTACATTCGATTCCTCAACTTAGAAAGAATTTCTTGCCGCAAAACATTTACATTTCTCAATGCAGCTTATCTCGTACCAATAACATGTACAATGTACATCATGATAATGTAGCCCGTCTCCGTCGGACCAGAATTCGTTGAAGCCAATAAATTAAACTCCTTGATCCCATGTCTGCAATCACAGCAAGTTAAATAATATTCCAATTAGAATCACGTTAAATGCATTTTCTCAGTGATAAAATTTGAAATTGGATGAAGTAACGTACATAACAAGGAAATGTACACTTGCTTTCAGCTTATCCCTGAAAGGAACCATAGGATACTTAAAACAAGCCGCTTAAGAGTTTCGCTTACGTACGGAACCGTGTTCCATGCTCAGGTATAGGCGAGCTGGAAATGTCAGACAAATCGATTGTAGTTCAATTAACTCCCCCCAAATGTCATCGGAAATCTTTTGTGTAAAAGGGTAAAGCCAAGCCATTCAGCCACATTTTGAACCATTATAAAATAATACACATTCATGAGAGCATCCATTTTCATATTGCTCAGTGCTAATTCGGCCATTATTTTAATTTTACAGCCCCAGCCGTGCCCTACCCCTTGTTAACCTTTCCGTTCAGACAAACTTAGAATTTCCGCGGTTTTTGCTATGGAATAATAAGAGCCGTGTTTTTCACTTTGCAAAATTGTACTTGTACAGCTGGATTTGCAGTTTGGATTTGGCTTTTCTTACGGTAGTTGGATGGGATTGAGAACCTAGCTAAGATAGGGAGAGGAGGGCGATTGTAATTAGCAATATCTTTTGGTTCCAGCTTTCATTTCTATCTCGTCGTCAAAAGAATTATTTGTTGTGGTCTCAGACTCAAGCTCATAATTAGGAATTAAAAGTTTAATAGGCACTAACGAACAACCACATGGAGGAGAGACATCTCTATTGCGGCCTACCAACATCCCTCTCCTTATCCGTTCCCACCCACCAATGAACAATTTACCAAGACAATTTAAACACTCAATTGGAAATTCAAACTCAAGCACCCAATGTGCACTTCAGAAACATGGCTACTAATTGATGAAGAATGTTTATAAAAACAGCTTACTCACTTACTTTAGGCCAGTTTTTATTTATTTTTACTTTTTTAAAATTACTCGGACTGCAGGCAGGTGCTTTTTAAAATTGACACAATAGACAATAGACAATTTGTATAGTATGGAAAAATAACCAATCATGGAACAATGTCATCCATTGCAAAAGTCGTATCAATTTGACCATTAAATATAAATTTCTGATATTATGTTGACATTTGACACAATACATATCAAATCTTGAACTGTGATTACATTATTATCGTCATCGGCCTTGTAGATGAGTTACGTTAATTACTCATATTAGGACAATCAAAACAAATTGTAAACAACTATAGTAAAAATGGATAATATTGGAAAATAGATTTTGCTTCATTTTGAAAAATTGGGCTTAAATGCAATATTTAACGTCAGAGCCGCATGTATAGAAGACATGTAAATAAAACGATTACAAAGTTAGGAATAGAATTGTATTTGACTAAACGTTAAACTATTTACTTTGCGTTTGCGTTCCTTTCCTCTTGGAATGGTTCTGCCATCTGGATAGATTTAATCAAAATATTCTTGGTGAATGTTAACTTGCCTTGAAAGAGGGATCTGGGAGCAGCTTCGCTGAAGACGAAATACAGGCATTGAAATCTCTGGCTAATGCTCAAGCCATAAAGCCACGTTATTCCTTTGTATTATTGGGTTTAATTAATCATATGTAGTTTTGTGTGCTGAGCGTAAATGTTTTACTGGGGCTCAACAATGCAAGCTAGTGTGATTGTAACACAATTGATTGCTATTTGCCGGAAATATTTTTATGAGATTATTTGTCAATCAGAAAGTTAGAATTAGGCATATATTTAATTCAAAATCTATTAGTTTGATAGCCCAATAAAATACCCCCCCCCCCCACCAACTGTAATAAATTTCTTGCTCTGCAGCACAAAGTAAAAGTTTGTTTCAATAGCTTGTGCAAACTTGAGACGATTTGAAAGCCGTTCCGTTTGCTCGGCAGACATCAGATAAGCATGACAGGTTGATTCTCATAAGTTCCAACTTAAGAAGTAATCCATCTTAATTCAAATTGATCTTGCAATCCCAATGTAATGTAACGAGTCTTAAGAGCTGTCAGTTTTAATTATTTAATTCTGCATCATCTGTCGGGGGTGCGCAATAGGTCAGGAATCAAGTGATTATACGTGTTAAATTGCATTTTCAATTCTCGCCTCATTGAAACTGCAATCTTGTGACAAACCGTCGTGCCATAACTTTGACCATGACACTTTGATTTATTCATGTGCATCAAATAGTGTGGATTCAAAGATCCAACATTGATGTGACTTGGCGTCTTTATGGGACATTCCCTTATTTGGAAATACCGAACATGAATATTTGATTTGAATTCACCGTTACAGCAGTGTCCTAGGTTTTATTCACATTCCAACCAAACGCGCAATGTAGGATAAAATAATTTCATAACAATTTATAGTTGAGGTGAAAACCAAACTCATATTTTCATAAAAGTGAAGGAAATTATGACATTCCTGATGCAAGTTCTAAGTCTTAACCCTTTTGAATACCTTACGGAATTATAGTCAAAACATTTAAATTACCTCCAAGTGAGACTCGTATTGTGCCATCGTTGGCCCTGGATAATAAATCTCTTTCGACGGCGGGAGCGGAATTAAAGTCTTAACCCTTTCGAATACCTTACGGAATTATAGTCAAAACATTTAAATTACCTCCAAGTGAGACTCGTATTGTGCCATCGTTGGCCCTGGATAATAAATCTCTTTCGACGGCGGGAGCGGAATTGTCCCGAGAGAATATCAGGAACTCCACAGCGTGGCTTTTTTATTAACTCCTTCGTTTCTTCATCCAATTCACCCGTCACTGTAATGTTTGCAAATGCCTGCAAGAAACAAACATAACTTATCAAATTCAATTATACAAAAATTCCTTCTCTTGCAAGTTGGCTGGCATTGACATGGTGGCAAAAGGGACCTGCCACCATAATCAATTCTTCACATCAGCAGTTAGGATAAATATTTATGTCTGAAAGGCTGCCTACATTGAAGATGATCAACTGTGCCAATTCTTTGAAACAGAAATTTTGCATTATTAAGTGGCGACATCAACGCGTTAGACACGGTCTGGATCGGACCATGCAATGCGATGACGGAATCTAATCTTAAAGTAGTAATTAGTCCAAGGCGCCAATAATGCCACCCAAAGTGATTTCATGTTACAAAAAAGGAACATATGATTCATGGGGTTTTACAACTTCATCACTTTTTGCAGAGTTTTGTATTTTGCTTACTTGTAAATCACGAATTGCATCCTGCATTCGGCTCTCGGAAACTTGATCCCGGATTTCAAAACCAGACTGCGGCAAGTAGCCAAACTTGAGAAGGTAGAATTGCTAAAAACACAAACAAAAGAAAAGAAGTTACTCCACTACAATACATTGGATCAATCTACTCGTACTATTACTGAGGATTACTTTTTATTATTATCATATATTTCATTAAACCAATGTTAAGAAACTGGAAGCATAAATTCTTCATAAGTCAACCATAAGCCATAGCATAGAATTCCTAATTCGGTCTTTATGAAAATTTACTAGTATTGCTTATGTGAATGACATGTGATTTACATTCAAATTAGAATGAGTAAAACAAACTAAGCAGGGTAGCAGGTAAGCCCCTTTCATGAGATTGTCCAGCAGTGCAATTGCATTAAATCCCTCGGTTACAACAGCCCTGACAGCAGGTACCTTTGTCTGACTTCTCATGATTCATGTTATTTTTTCTCCCTAGTTCAGGTTCAATGGATTCTGAGCTCAGTTTTTGCATGTATTCAATGACTTTATTTTAGGAGTCGGTATTACACAGAATAAATCAAGTGGATGCACTTTGAATATATATACATGTACAATGTCTCTGGCTAATACACTATTCACAAACTTCAAATTTGGCGTAGTTCAACAAAACCAAATAAATGTGGCTCATATTAGATAAGATAAACTCATACGCATTTTTCTTTATAAACTTTTGAAACTTTTTTGAGCCAGAGTATTCTTAAAGACATACATACATAAAATTTTCTTGAAATTTCTTTTATGCGCACCCCGTCATCACTATGTTCTGTTAAAGCAAAAACAACTCCAGCTTGTTAAAGCGGGGATCAAGGCTTAATGGAGTGGGTGAATTGCTTTGACTTGGCACGCAGATGTTTTGGCCCCGAATCTGACGAGGAGTATTTAACAACATGAGGTAAAGGACAAAATCCTTTTCTCACGAGGAGTGGTTGACGAAGAGCCGGGGAGTGCCAAAGACCTTCCGAAATCCCCACTGTATTGCAAATCAGGAACTTGGGCGCCAACAAAATCCCCCTTGCAACAACATTCACATGGCAAAAATTGCATTCCCTGATTCCAGACTCAAAATGACTCAGACGTAAACCCGGCGTCCGCACCCCAAATCCGTGACATGGAAACAAATAAAATTGTAGTAGTGTTTTTTTACTCTTGGCTCCCTGCATTTCCTGCCCTGGATAGATGAATGGCTCCGGAAGTGCCTCATCGTGACGTGAAGTACGCGTAAAAATAGACGAATCTTGTGTGAATTTCCTAACCCCTCTCCTCATTTGTTTACCCGGGGAAAGGAAATTTTGCCAATCCATTTGTTAGCATTACACTCAAATTCATGTTTTCAAATGTTTACATATGAGTCACACTTTGGTGCTTCAATTTTGAAGTAAAATCCACTAACTCTACCCATGCCGATCCATCCTAAATATCCCCTCTTCCGTGATTGAAATGCATTTTCTTTCCCATATTTGTACCCTAGCCTGGTGTGTGACTGACTACATATAAATGCACTCAAGGATGAAGCTCAATTTCATCGTTTGGACATTTATATCCCATCTGACTCCTTTCATTTCACTTCCAAATGGATTATGTTTTCAAGTTCATCCAATCTTTCTTAAGGCAATGCTTTTTTTTGGATTCCCATGCAAATGCAACTCCAGAATTGTTTATGAATAAGTCATCCAGATGCAGTTGCAAATTTCGGTACTTCTTTGAACTTTGGGTCTCGGATTCATGCTTTGAGTGAAATGGATGCCAGATTACACCAAGTGCGTTTATGGGATCACACAGTGCATCATGAATTATAACGACATTTGAATTTATTTCACATTATTAAAGAGATTAAACGTTTAATGTCTACTTTAATTTGATTAATGTTCTCTCTCGTCTAGCTTTTAATTAAAAGTATATGGCGAAACTAGGACTTAAGGAACGGAATCGGTTTGTGTTTCTGTGATTATCCTAGCAAAATAGTCATAGCGAATTTTATCTGTTTATGGTGTGTGTATCCTTCAGGTATTGACAAAAGTCAATTGCTCTGTTTCCTTTGTACAATTTATAATTATTCTTTTCCAATTGGAATCCTAGAGTTTAAGTACAATTCTGATATGCAAAATGAATCCGGGATTTCACCAAAAGTTTGGATTTTAATTCCACATTAATTAATCAATTACGTACCCACACCATCGTCACACCCAAAAATCCTGATGTTAGCCGCAATTAGAAATAATCATAGTATATTAAATTCTATTGACACATCATTTTGCCATTTTTTGTGATCATCAAGTGTCCCAGCTTGCAATTGGCAAGGAGAGGCATATAATTATGAACAAATTCATTTCCCTCATATGCTTTTGGAACGAAATGATGCATTCAAGCACTCCCCCACTTCACGCCTACCAAACACGCACACACAACCCAGAAAAGCACTGCATCAAATGTTGAGGGAGATTATGCTAAAACATGGGCGTATAATCCCATGTCAGGGCTCAATTGCTCAGAGCTCCTTCCCTTCCACTAAACAAACTTATCCATAAATGAAGTGCCTGGCTAAGCAAACAAAAGTACATAGTGGATGCAATTGTGAAGGGGTTGGGCCACTTTTCACTTTCAATAACATTGCTGCACAATAAAAGTCAACATCAACTGATTCCTTTCTTGTCAATCCCTTTGTTATTCGTGACAAGGGCTTGCAAAACTTTCACCTTGCTTTCTTCAAATGGCAAATAAATTTAATTATTTAATTATTGAATGGGGTAAAGTGAACTCACCACCGTGCATTATACTTTCCCACGATATACGATAATTAGAGGAAGTGATTGGCGGCTTAATGTAGCCACGGAATTGAATTTTGTTTACATTTTAAAAAGGCATTTACGACTTGCTGGATTCCAAGTTCAGAAGTCGGTGAGGGGTGCACTTCCTGATCTTCTCTTAACTTCCTGATCTTCTCTTATGGATTTCCTATCTGCAAACAGTACAAGTAGTAGATGCAAGGATCTTTTGCTATTGAACATGTGCGTATCGTATGTATGTATACTATACTTGGATTCTTCTGAACTTGAATTTGGGTGCATGAGTGAAGTGGAGGATATGAGATGCATTTTGGTTTCCACACAAGTGCGTATACAAAAACGTAGATCTTGGATGCGGAGCCAATATACTATGAGTGATACTCTGGGCCTTTGAGATTTTGAGTGGGGAAGAAGGAAAGCTTCAGATTCCAAAGCCAGTCAGTCAAGTCCAAGTCACTCTTCAGTCTTTAAGCTTCCTTCCATTCTATTTTCAGAGTTTTTTATTCTAGGCCTGGCCTACGCCTTCAGTATAGTCAAAATAGTTAGGGGAACCGTGGACCCTTCCTACAGTTAAGCATTCTTTTAAACCACTCTCCTAAATCATTTCACACTTTCCTAAATGACAATAAAATTTGTTGAGGATTCCTTGCATTTGAGTCTGAATTCAATCATATTATTTCGGGAATCCAAAAAAAACTAGGGAGACTCTAATGGATGCGACCGCGGTATATGCATCCACTATGTCTGGGTTCTTAAGCCTGAGAATCTTTGGTTTGGGATCTGAAGTGAACTCGTAGACATGCATCCATTCAGTTCCGCCTTAGTACTTGCACAAAATGCGCTTCCAGTCAAGTTCATTCGCTTCGTTTCCATTTGGCTCGTGCGCCTGCCAAAATATTCATTAAAAAAAGCTTCACAAAAACAATATGGGCAAGGCTGGTTGTGGATGTGGATGTACACATACATACATTGACTGAGTGTGACAAATATTGCTTTCGCTCTCAAAATCAATTTGATTTTGTCCGTGATAAGCCTCCTTTTGGTCTCGGGGCTCAGAAGTCCCGTTCCCGTTAAAATTACACGTGGAAAAAATAAGTTAAATGACAGCTGTATTTCATGTCATCATGGTAAAGATACACACAATCTGATAAAAGAAAATCCATTTGCAACTTTGCTCTCATAATCTGCATTTCTTATCCATGAGTTTTCCTATATTGGAACTAGAAGTAAATCGGCTGCGCTCCCATGCACACGCAGCACAACAAAAGAGCAATAGCAAAAGAATCCATACTGTTTTGTTGGAAAAAAGCCTTTACGACTCATTCATTGGCCTCTCTAATCTACTAACGGAAAAACTAGGTCCTTGGTGAACATTAGGAGAATTACGCTATTTAAACAATCGTTTTAAATAAAAATGCCATCACACAACACCAACGGATGACCATCTTTCTTGTCTAGACAAGATGCTCGGCTAAGGATACAAAAAAATACACAATATAGGAAGTCATTCCCATCCTCGATAAGTAGAGGAGTGTCTGAGTCCTTGTGACGTGATGGGAAAGTGGACCTTATTTCCCGGATACATTTTGTATCCTTCATTTTCTTCACTCAATATAAGATAATGGGCCAGTAAAATTCCATTACATAATAATTTAAAGCCTGACTCTTGCACAATAATAATTTTCTAGCAAAAACCATACGAAGTTGTACTGTACTAGTCCACGTGCCAAATAACAATTGAGTTAATTGTCTCTTCCGCTGTAGAAAGTAGGTCTCATTACAGGCCAATTAGGGGAAGATGTTTATCATCTCAGCTGTTACTTAAGGGTAACTTGTTTCGCCTACTGATGTGCACATGCTGATAACAGAATCGATAAACTAATCAAGCTCAGTTTAATTTAATTCTGTTCTTTGCATATTGTTAGCGTGGAAGCCAGAGAGCACCCAAGCTTGAGTCTTATGCCTTTTGCTATTATTTCAAGTGCTAACAAGGTCGTTCCCATTTTTCAATTGAACAAGACATGATGTACAAAATGTGCGTTAAATTGGCATTGTTTTCTTGCATGCGTGCAACTAAAGTGCAATACCAGTAACACCACAGGGCTGGCTGAGTCGTCGGTTTTGCAAACCAACCTCTCATTTAAATATTTACTCACTCCTTTATTCCTTTCTATATGAATACTTCAAATTCCCTTGAAAAAGAAAGTTTCCTTTTGATTCTATTGTATTTATGCTATACAACCACCCACACAACGAAAAACCCCCCTTAGCTTAACCTGGAGGAAATCCTATAAAATAAACGCGACAATTGAAATACGACATAAACCCAGCCCACGTTACTCCAGTTAATCGATTCGGTCAAATAGAAATTCCAAGGTGCATGAAAGACGTCATTTCAAAGTAAAGGCACGTCCAGCCGTCTTTCTCTCACTGAAATAGAATCCACTTAACTTTCATTTGTCCTAGCATTGGAAGCATTATTCATCCTCATCGAAATGGAGTTATAATAGAGCAGGAAAAGCAAATTGCTTCATAACAGAGTAATGGTCCCAGTACAATGAAATACTTTACGAATGACGTGTACTGAGATCGTCAAAAAACGCCCGTTACCTGGGCTAACAATAAACATAAGTCAGAATAAGAAAAAAAATCCGCGTTTCTGGTTTGTCTCCAGAAAACCAAGCCCCATCACTCAGGGACAGGAGATCCAGACTTTTGGAATGTGAGACGTATAATCATTTGGAGAT
>JAAXYW010002093.1:0-17040 GCA_036851895.1 Orthonychiurus folsomi
TAGATTACAAGAAACAATCAAAGCATTTATTTTTAAAACTGTATAGACCAAACCAATTTTATAGAACTTGCTGTGTTTTGCATCAAAGAGTAGAATCCCATTGGAAAGGCCCAGCGCATAGTTGTGTTCTCGAAGCATTACATAGCCAATTGCAATGGAAGTCAGTTCAATGACTGTCACCATTCCGAAAAATATCAACTCGAAAATTGGTATTGAGAACAAGATGACCGTTAAAAGTAAATACGTCAGAAACACTGATGACCATATGCGTCCAAAGATTCCAATGCCAGTACGAAATTCTGAGTTTGGATGTGACTTGTCGTAAGCACATTCTTTTCACATCCCACTTCCATGGTAGGTACCCAAGATGGTAACCTGTATCGACCATATTCTTAAGAAATTGAAAAGTTTCTTTTGAGAGCATTTTTGAGATCGAGAAGATTTGGTCAAGCCTTTTTAGTGTTTTTACTTTATTTAATATATTTCTTATTGTGTTAAGGCTTTGTTGACTATATTATTGGTAAGTGACATATTTTATGTATAAGTTCAGAGCATATCAGAGGTTTTCCGTTATTCCTACTCTTCACTATATCATTAAAGTTGCCCACGACTCAATCGAATACGACAGTTAAGTGACAGGCCAAATTTTTACTTAATTTTACCATTTTAACAAATAATTTATATTGATATTTATTGTAACATACGTTTTAATCTAATTAATCATTTAATATTGTATATGACCGTGCGAGATACATATCAAGTCACCAGACAGTGATGTTGTGTACACTCTGCTTCTGCTATGTTATGTAAAGGTACCACCAAAGTCGATCGTGCATGCATTCGTGCTGTTCAATGTTAACCACTGTTTATAAGGTTCATTCATAATTCATGCTCATAATTCTGGGACTTGGATCTGGGCATCCGGCCCAATCGGACCGTTACTGTACTTACTTTAAAGCAGCAAAACAAAACTGTTGAGTTACCCCCATTCAATCCTTCACCACCATTACCATTAGTCCATATTAAAGTCAATCGATACACATAAAGTCATTCAGCTTAGGCAATTGTGGTAACCAAATGACAATTACGCTTCACCTCAACAACGACAATGACAACTTAAAATATTATTAAACCAGTACGCACCAAACTTGCTCCATTTGCCAAAGGGGTGTTTCAAATTGAAAGAAATTGCAAGTAGACGCTTTGTCCAGCTCTGTTTAATAGTACTAGCGCGCCAGCCCGCTTCGCGGTCTGACTTTGCATATGGTGCCTCATTGAAATTCTGTCCAAAAATACAATCACACAAAATCACAAAGTCACAATCCCATGAAAGTAAAGTAGTAATCCCCAGCACCGAGGACGTGGTGGATTTTATCATTTGTCTGTTTGTTTTGCGCTTGTGCCGTGTCGTGGCGCCGCTAAAGCAATTAAAAGGTGCAAAATGTAAATATAGCGCCATGGCTGCCAAATAAAACAAACGTCGGACGCACGGAGGACTCTGGCAGTTTATTTGGTTAATAATAATGTAGCAGATTTTAAAAACAATTGCTTATTCAACCTTTCGCCGGATTGTTCTTTTTCTTCATCCTCGTAAATGTCTCATTTACAATTTTAAAATTATTTTTCCATATCACATTAACATTTTCTAATTTCTTTGTTTTCTTCGCTTCGTCGCTCACCATTTTGTTTGTTTTTGCAAAATTGTCCTTCACATCGTCCGCCAATGCATCCAATCCCGCTACAAGTGTGTCCCTTTCTCTCCATAGTGAAGTGAGCTGGGAATTTATGCCTTTAATACTAGCCTCATTTGCAGATATCCTGCTCACCAGCGATGGAACGGTTGTCCTCGTCAAGTAGTCTACTTCAGACGTCAACTCGGAAACTAGAGCGTTTAAGCTGCTGATTTGAGATTGACAATTTGATGAACTTGAAGCTATGTCACTTGCGAGCTTGTCAAGTGCGTCCTGCAGAGCTTCACCAGCTAGCTAAATAAGTAAAACAAATTTGAGAATATTATTTAACCACCAAATTTTGAATAATTTCTAACCTGACTCGATATACTTCCAAAGCTAATAGCACAGAGCAGGGAAACAATAGTCCAATGCATTATTTAGCTGGCTTTTGGAATCTCCAGGTTTGCAGTGCAGTGTAGAAGAGTCGGAGTTTTAATGCGAAGAATAACAATATTGCTGTAGGAATCACAGAAACCTGATGCGTGTGAAATATATTTAAGCCTGGAAGTCGGAAGTACCCGCAAATCGTGTTTGATTACTTAAAGCGCTCAAATGCCAATCGTGTGCTAATTTGCCTCCAAACTAGCTTGTGGCGGAAGCTACTTTATGCAAATAATTTTTGCCTCAAAATTGGAATTGTAACGCAATATTACATGCTTCGCTCTTTATCGAGTCGATTTACGTGCGTACGATAATCTGCGATCACGCTTGAATTTCCATTGCCATTAAGCGTATCTATTATCATCAACTATAAGCTCAACCAACCCTGCGTGCAACATTACAATGTTTATTTTTAATATGCACTAGATAACACTAAACTTATAAGATATGTGCATAATACGCTCCGACTAAAAACATCAATTACTGACTCGACTCAAATTGGTGAAATCAAAGTCATTCAGTAGAACACGCAAACCGATTTACACGATTCCAAGTATAGTTTCGTCAATCTTACTTCGATATTGTCCTCTTAATATTTTAACTGTTTGCTTGAACTTGAATTGAAGTTGCATGTGCAAATTCCATTGCAATTTGAACTTAAGCCGTATTGTTCGCTACAACACTACATTGCATTGCGTGGAACTCGTTTAGTCACAATCTCACAAACTGTAATAACATTACAAAGAACAAATCGTCATTTGCCTACCCTAACGAGGGATGTACCCAGGTTGTCCGATCCCGATTTGACTGAAATTTTGTCCACTTGCTACTCTTATATAGAAACTATGTTTCACAAAGTGTCCACTCTCGCTACTCAAATTTCAAATTTAGCCGAATTTTTTAAATTTGGTTGGAAATATTTTACATGGGGTGACCTGTAAAATCGAGATTTTTGTGGTCCATAATGGAGTTGCATGGCGTGCGGCGCAGATTCGCTCGCTCGGTCTCGGCCTCCATGCGAGTCTGTGTATTGCGTCCAAATCTCGATTTTACCAGTCACCCCATGTAAAATATTTCAAACCAAATTTCAAAAATTCGGCTAAATTCGAAATTGAGTAGTGAGAGTGGACACTTTGTGAAACATAGTTTCTACATAGGTGTAATAAGTGGACAAAATTTTAGCCAAATCGAGATCGGACAACCTGGGTACATCCCTCGTAAGTTGAATTACGTTATCTGAGGCATTGCTGTGCCAAGCGAATCAATACACATTGCTACGATCTCGTATGTTCCGTCTACTCCACACCTTATCCTTGAACGATGAAGCCAAAGTAAAAACTTATGAGATAAATGAATGGTAAACAACATTTTATTAACCGGAAGATCACAATCATTGAGCATAACAATTAGCCACCACACACCCACACATTATAAGTATTTTAATATAACTTAAAGTTCATCCTTATCACTTGAGTCAGACTCTGAACTTGCTTTTTGACCTTGACCACCAGCTTTTTGGTAGAGCTTTGCTATGATGGGTTGTACAATGTCTTCGAGGACCCTCTTCTGTTTCTTATAGTCAGACGCTTCAGCATCTCCGTTTGAGTCCATCCAACTGATTGTGGCCTCTACGGCCTTCTCCATTTGAGTTTTGTCTTCGTCAGTTAATTTTGCTCCTAATTTCTTTGTGTCAGCAATTTGATTTTTGACAGAATACGCATAAGATTCCAATTCGTTCCTTGCGTCCACCTTTTCCTTTATTTTCTTATCTTCATCGGCAAACTTTTCCGACTCCTTGATCATTCTTTCAATGTCCTCGGGTGTCAATCGGCTTTGATCATTTGTAATAGTAATCTTTTCCTTGTTTCCGGTGCCCTTGTCTTCCGCACTGACTTGTAAAATTCCGTTAGCATCAATTTCAAATGTCACCTCAATTTGCGGAACGCCACGAGGGGCTGGTGGAATTCCGGTCAAGTCGAATTGCCCTAACAAGTGGTTATCTTTTGTCATTGATCGTTCGCCTTCGTAAACTGATATCGTTACAATGTGTTGATTGTCGGATGCAGTTGAAAAAATTTGAGACTTCTTTGTCGGAATAACTAATCAAAAGAAACAAAACGAAGAAATTAGCTCATTTTTTCTATGCTGCTACGCTGCAATTCAGAGTAAATCAATTAACAATTACGCTTACCCGTATTCCTTGAAATGAGTTTTGACATCACGCCTCCGACTGTTTGAATACCCATGGTAAGTGGATTGACATCAACCAATAGAATGTCACTGGCATCTTGTTCCCCAGAAAGAACTCCAGCTTGCACGGCCGCCCCGTATGCAACGGCTTCATCGGGATTAATTCCGCGACTTGGTTCTTTCCCGTCAAAGAATTCCTTGACCAAATTTTGAATCTTTGGAATACGTGTGGATCCTCCAACGAGGACAATTTCATGGATGTCTTTTTTCTTCATGTCAGCATCTTCCAGGACCTTGCCCACGGGTTTCATTGTTGAGCGGAACAAGTCAATGTTCAATTCCTCAAACTTGGCTCGGGTGAGGGTTTCACTGAAGTCTTCTCCGTCCAAAAAAGATTCAATTTCAATTCGAGTTTGGTGAGCGGAGGATAATGCTCGTTTCGCCTTCTCAACTTCACGACGGAGTTTCTGTACTGCCCGGTTGTCTTTTCGCACATCCTTTCCGCGTTTCTTGTTGTACAATTTAATGAAATAGTCCATGACTCTTTGATCAAAATCTTCACCTCCCAAATGAGTATCTCCATTGGTGGCAACGACTTCAAATACACCATTATCAATTGTCAGCAGGCTCACATCAAAGGTACCACCTCCAAGATCAAACACAAGAACGTTCTTTTCACCACCGTCCTTATTTTTCTTGTCCAACCCGTATGCAATAGCTGCAGCAGTCGGCTCATTGATAATTCGCATAACTTGAAGACCTATAATTCATAATACAAATGTTTAAATGCTAGTATTAGTATTCATGTCTTGCAAGATTTATAATTTTCAAAGGGTAGATTTATTTGAAGTGTTTACCAGCAATTGTTCCAGCGTCCTTCGTTGCTTGACGTTGGGCATCGTTAAAGTAGGCTGGAACTGTTACAACAGCATGGGTTACCGTTTTCCCCAAGTAGGCTTCCGCGGTTTCCTTCATTTTTGTTAAAACCATGGCTGAGATTTCTTCTGGGGCGAAAATTTTCTTACCTTGGCTGGTAGCAACCTACAATTTCAATAGAAATACATGGTTTACTCACTCAACAATTATTTAAAACTAATTAGCTGTAGCTGGCAGCCAAAAACCGAACAAAATTCCGTTTACCTGGATGTGTGGTTTTGAATTCTTTTCAATAACTTGAAATGGAAACAATTTCACATCAGACTGTACAGTTGAATCCAGCCAATCTCTACCAATGAGTCTCTTTGCATCAAATACAGTATTTTCAGGATTTGTGGTCAATTGATTTTTTGCAGCATCACCGATTAACCGTTCGCCGTCTGCTGTAAATGCGACATATGACGGAGTAATACGATTTCCTTGATCGTTGGCGATGATTTCAACTCGACCATTCTTAAATACACCAACACTAAAAAACATTACAAATTTAAATTTACTACTCACTGAAATCGTAATTATCAAGTTAGTAAAGTCACAGCAACAGCTGTCAATTACATTATGAAATGAACTCCTCCTTCTTACCAAGAGTATGTTGTACCCAAATCAATACCAATAACGGTTCCGACATCTTTTTTGTCCTTGTCGTCTTTAGAAGACGCAACACTAATTAGAACTATCCAACACACTAGTAGACCTAATCTGCGTCGTAACTGCATTTTATTATGCTAATTGTATAAACTGAACAAGAAAAGAACACCACACCGGATTGCAGGAATGCCGGGAGGAAAGTGGTCGCTCAGATTTGACAGACAGACTGAGTTTTGGGTTGTGGGTCTTAAGTATGGTCATTGTTCCCCCTTGTCTTTGGTACACGTGGCTTTTAGTTGGAAACGGGTCTGGCCTGCCTTAAAGCGAATGTATTATTGTCGCTTTATAAACGTAGGACGTAACACACGTAATTTGCATTTGCTTGAGGGCATGATGTAAATCTGTATATTCTTTGCACACAACCGTACAGTGTACAAGCATAGCAGCAAAAGAACAAGGAACAGCAGAATTGCAATGCACAGGGATTTGCGTGTGCGAAATGTATAGCAAAATGAACTTGACATTGCCTGGTGTGGTGATTTGTACTTCGCTACTGCTACTTGTTGCTGAAGGTTGTTGCATGTGTTGCGGACAAAATGAATTAACAATTTCCCCATAATAAATTGTAGCTCAGGAAATTCGAGAGAAATATTTTCTATTGCGAATTCCAGGAATTTTGCATGCCATTCCTTATTGTTGGAAATACACGTTACATGAAATATAAAATGAAAGAAAGTGGAAATTGTTTTCCAAGTTTCAACGTCATTTCAAAACGCTTGCTTTGAATTTACTGAACCCTAAGTACCGTAAATGTCCCAATAAACGCCCGGGCGTTTATTTAAAAATGATCCCTCGTGACCCGGCGTTAATTAGAGCTCCGGCGCTTATTCGGACCCGGCGTTTATTAAATGAATACGTCTGGGATTCACTTTAAATTTTTGTGCAACTGCCTCACCAGAAGTTTCATCTGCGTATTTAATTGCTTCCAACTTTAGCGCAATTGTACAGGGTGGCCAGTATGAATGTACCCCTTATCCCATGCTAAATACATTCAGCTAGGGGTACATACATACTGGCCACCCTGCATAAGATCGTTTTTAAAGAACTTTTGAGACATTCTTGAGATGTTTTAGTATAGGAGAATGTAAATATAAACAAACAAACCACCGACTATTTCGATCAAGAAAATTAAAAATATCCGCGCGAAATGTGTGCGTACAGAAACCCGGTGTTCATTAGAACCCGGCGTTTATTAGGACCCGGCGTTTATTTCTAAAAAGAAGCGTTTGACCCGGCGTTAATTAGAGCACCGACGTTTGTTCAGGCACCGGCGTTTATTGAGACATTTACGGTAATGTCTTTAATTAACACATTTCCAAACTCAAGATGTACCTCAAAATACGAAAAGAGGAAAGGGCTAGGGCCGGGCCCGAATAGCCATTGGACTTTATTTTGACTGCAAATTGAAATTTCATTTGTAAATTACGTTTATAGCTTCAATAACCTTTAATAACCTTATTCCCTGCCCGACTATAAATTAAAATGCGTGCCTTTCGAATTACAATTTATTACAATTACAACATGCAATTTTTTTGATTTTGTTACAGAAAGTTGACCACTATAGTCTATAGTGCATCTTATAAGGCTGGTCTTTTGACCTGGAGTGCCCTACATCTCGTAGATCTACCAAATCAGCGCAGGGTATGAACCAGCTAGTAAGCCCAAGCTCTTCCACTTTAGCCAATTTGTCGTAATCCAATGACAATGTGAAAATTCGGAAGTGCGTTCCACATCAGGGGAAGGACCCGGGAACTGAAACTGACATCCTCGGAACGTGATTTACTGAATTTGTGGACTCCGGGTTGAGGAAGATGAAGGACTTGATCCGGAATGAATACATTCGGCAGGAATCTTATCGGGAAGGAAGAGCAGCGAACTGGAGAATATGGAAAAGGAATCCCGAAGACCGCCTTCTGTAGTAGCGGTAGCTAGCTATGCATTTTTGCCGAATCGGGGATTTTGCGGATTTGCCGGGCTGAGAAGACGTTACTGCTTGAAAATCATGGAAAGCAAAGGATCCGGTGCGTCAATTGATTTTTGAGGTTTTGCGTGCGTGTGAGTGCAGAAAATGAAATTAGTTAAGTTAAATGATAAATATAAAAACAATTAAAGTGAAAAAAGTAGTAAAGTTTAGATTTTAAGAATTTATTGCACAAACTCGTTGTCGCTACGTATGAGTAGGGCAAAAAGCAGGGGAAGCTTTACCTCGTTCATTAATAGTACTACAAATTGCGAGTTATACACGCTAAACGTGAAAACGCAATTTTTTGACCTGCCTTGTGACCGCCTGAAACAAAACTTTTGTATGACCTTAAGTATCATACAGCCGCTTTTCCCTCAGTGGGTTGCTCCCGGGCGAACCGCAGTCTAAATATTACTACTTAAATTAAGTTTTACATGTAAGATGTAAGGCGAAGCATCATTTTGTACTCACATTTGGCAAGAAACAGTTGCAAACAATTCAAGTAAACTTTATTGTAGCCTAACTAACTGGGTACATAGTTGGTTTTATTAAAGTTCTGGTTCTCCTAATAGTAAATAACCTAATAGAATTTTAGAATAGACGATTTGTAAAGAAAAAGACTAGTAGGCTAGTGCGGCCGCCGCGGCCGGGCCCGACTGCGGACTGCAGGACATTGAAATCACAATTTTTCACCCGCCGCGGTTGGGTTTGAATTTGCCATGCTAAACCCCAAAATCTATTGAAAAGGATTGCCAAATTATTGAAGGACGGTGGGTAATTGCTAATAATAGGAAGTGGAAGAAAATCTAATCATATCACAAACCACAGCAAAAAGGACCTTGAGCAAATTACACGACAGCACACACGGTTTCAAAACATTCCGAAATCCTATTTATATTCCCCACTCCACTTCACTCTACAACTTGTGATGTGCCGCTGATTGCGGGCTACACTTTTTACCGCATGCCGTGTCGTGCCGTAACATTGGACTAAACTAACTACAGAACAGGATGAATAAATTGTCCACTGGACATCAGAAACAAATCCATCTTAAAGTTCAATTGCCCAAAAAGGAATCCATTGTGGTGAAGGCCGGAAGTCTTCTCCTTACATTTAAACCCTTTGCATTTACACTCAACGCGAATTTGGTCCGCACTCACTGCGACTCCTGTTTCCGAAGGTAATTTCAACTCATTTGAATTAAGTCGGATTTAATGCAAAGTTTACTTTAATGTAAGATTAATAGACACTCTACTTACTCTTAGTTAGTTAGTGTGATACGCCAACGTACGATTTTGAAATGTATTTTTGCATTGTGATTGTAATTGCAAAATTCTATCTATGCCACTCACTTGTACTTGGTCTTATTTACTAAGACTGGCTGCAACTGAATCCTTTGTTTGAATTTAAAAACTCAAACGTCTGTTTTTGAATATTTTGACCGTGCGCTTTTGCACGATTTTAAGCTTAGATTTTAAGCTGAGAGTCATTGTGCGCGGGCAGATTATAATTTCTATTTTGTTTTTTGTGCTGCATTTTGCACTTCAACTCCACACTAATGCACAGTAACGTTTAATGGTGACAGCAGCAGCTGGGGAAAAGATACTCAATTGCTTACTTGCGGTAACTGCCATTTTGCCAAGTATTGTGACCGAAGTTGTCAAAAGAATGGATGGAATGAAGGACACAAGGCCGAATGCAAAGGAATCAAAATTCATGGAAAAGTTCCTCCAACATTTGCCCGACTACTGCTCCGAGTTATCGTCAAACTCCAGGTACATTTAGATTTAATCACTTTTGAAATATAACTTGGGATAATTTTTCATCATTTTTCCATTTGCATTAGTCAAAAATCGATTACTGCGATCAAGTCACGCCTCTGCTATTCAGACGTTTTAAAGATTTGATGTCACGTAAGTAGTAATATTCGTATTCATTGACAAGTTTAATTACTGATTGAAATTTGAAACTGTCTTCGGTTTAACAGATTACACGGATGTTAAAAATGATGCAACACGACTAGAACACATCCTGACAATGGGAAAGGTCGTAGAAAGTCTCATTGTCGCACAGAAAGGGTTAATCATGCCTAATGAGTCTGAGCTGATTGGAATTTGCGGAAGGGTAAGTCAAAAGTAGTTAAAAAACGACATTTGTCTTTCAAATTTTAAATAATAGACTGATAACTTTGATGAGGGAGAAATCCTAATTCTGATTGATACATTGATTCAGTTACATTAATACTTATTTGGTAACAGATAGCGGTGAATAGTTTCAGCATTGTTGACCCAGAATTACAACAAGTTGGAACTGGGATTTATTTGGGTGCTTCAATTTTTGACCATTCCTGCGAACCAATGGCAGTAGCTACTTTTGATTCGACCACTATTTCCGTCCGTGCAATTGTCGATTTCCCACCCAATTTTCCAGTAAGTTTCACAAAGTGTGATGGGTTTAGTTTGACTGAGGATTTCTTTGACTAATTTTGTGGTTTCTTTTTCTTTCTAGATTGAAAAAGTCACAATCACATATCAAGACACACTTCGTCCGTCCATTGAAAGAATCGCAGAGCTAAAAAGTGTGTATTATTTTGAATGTCAATGCGTTCGATGTTCTACTAAAATGAATGATGACGAAATGAACGCAATTATTTGCCCTAATGATAGTTGCAAATTTGAGGTAAGAGTTGATTTGAAAGAGTTTACTCAATTAAAATAATACGTGAGTCTTAATTTTATGCAGTTCAATCATTTCGGCCTAAACAAATGCCCAAAGTGCGAGAAAGTCATTGAGGAAACGTTTTCCAACAATATTAAAGAGACTGAAGAAATGGTGAAAGACAAACTGAGTGAGATGCATAGTATAGCATGTAAGATTTTTCTACTTTTTAACAGTATTTGAACTTTATTACTGTTTGGTAGCGCTAGACTTGATTATGATCATTTTGTCTAATACAGACCTGGACGTATGCGAAGTTTGCCTGAATGTGATGAAGAAGAATAACTTTGCGGAATCTCATTGGCTTCATGCAAGCATTGTCTCTGCCGCATTTGATGCTTCTGTGACTCTACAGTTTTGGGACAAGGCGTTAATGTATGGAAAGTTAGCTCTGAAATCGTACAGGTAATGTGTGTTTTTTGGCGTGGTTTTAACATTCACCTAACTTTGACGAAATTCGATTGTTCAAACACCTTTAGTTTAAGTACTAATTCCTGTGTGGGTTTTATTACAGGCGTTATTTGCACCCGTTTCATCCTTTCCTTGGATTAGCCCTTTTAAAGTTAGCGAAACTGACATGGTATATGGAAAAGGAGGTTGCGGCGAAGACTTATATTCTGGAGGCGAAGAAAATTATTGATGTGACCCATGGATCCAACTCGACTTTTGTCATCCACGAAATTTTGCCTCTACTTAAGGATATTTCGAATTCGAGCACAACAGACCCATGCTAGCATAGCATGGCGCGGTGAACGTAGACCCCTAGTTTTTGGTGTGTACCCCTGCATTTTATTGGGCTTGGAATGTTTTTATTGGAATTGGATAAATTATTGGTTCTGGTTTCATTTTATGAAGACCATCACAAGTCTAGCTTTCCCCTGGTAGGACACGGGGAAGAATACATTCTTGATGTTGATATGATGTATTTATCAATGAAATATAGTGAAATAAAATAAAGTGTGAAAATTGCTCAATTTAGTCTTGTTTTCTTTTTTTGTTATTTTTTTTTATAAATTTAGAGTTATTTACATTATCTTCAGGTCTTTCGGTCAGATTATGTACCTAAATTAAGAAAACACTTTTATTTCTGCTAGTTTTACTTTATTGAGTATTGCGTACTAATTTCTTCTTTTTCTATTCAAATTCAGCTAACCTCCCTGGCATTTTCTATAGAAGAGTAAATGAGTTGGAGTTTGACAAGAATGGCCCGCTACGTAATCCAATCCAAATATTTGGAGAAGCTGAAGCAAAATGATGAACTGTGCTTGAAAGCTTTTGACAATGGATCCTTCCTTATGTTCTTCGACGGGAAACCTTTACTTTCAAAAAGTGGGAGTGGCGGGTTAACAATTGCGTGGTCCAAACTTCAAGGTAATTAATTTTCTCCACTTTGGTCTTTTTTACACATACAATTTCAACATTTTTTGTGGGTTGCTTCTAAATAATTTTATTGACTCACCTGTGTTTACTTAGATACGAAGCCATTCTGTGCCGACATCCAAAAATCGTCCGTATTGTTGGGAATAGATGAAGCGTCTGAAGATGACCAGGCCCTTTTTGCATGCCCTGTGACTACTGAAGAAGCAGCTGCAAATAAAGTAGCTAGATTTTCTGATATGCGGCGTGCAATATTGGGTTTGCCGAAGGAACAAGCTGGACTTGTAGGAAGAGTGAGTTCTATTACCTTTTTTGATGTTGAAAACTGAGCATTTCCCTTATATGCAAATACATTTTATTTTTCAAGGGCTATTCACTATTGAAATGGAATGAACGGATGAAATTTTGCCCTGGCTGTGCCAGCCCAATGCAGGGGAACTCTTCAGGCACTGTTCGGAAATGCTCCAAGCCCTGTGGGATATGGAATGAGCATTACCCTGTCACTCACCCGGTGTCAATAGTTCGGATTACAGATCCAGACAATGAAAAGGTTTTACTTGTAAGGCAGCCAAGGAGTCCAAAAGGCATGTACTCTTGTGTGGCGGGATTCATGGAACCAGGCATAACAGAATTAATTTCAATTGTAATAAAAATGTTGACATGTTGTAAATCCTTTATTTTTTTTTGCAATAGGTGAATGTACGGAGGAAACGGTTCGCCGAGAAATTGCAGAGGAAGTGGGAATTGTAGTTGAGAAAATCTCTTACTTTGCATCCCAGACATGGCCCCTTCCACAAAATTCCCTCATGCTGGCATTTAAAGCGGTTGCGATGCCTGGCCCACAGAAGGTTAGGATAGGAGCTGGGAAAATCATGTACAAAATATGGTGACAAAATCTTTCTGATTTGATTATTTTTTAGGTTGACATTGACACATATGAATTGGAGGATGCCAAATGGTTTACGAAGGAAGAAGTGAGGGCAGCCTTTCAAAGGATTACAACATCTCCGGAGATTTACATGAAGAATGTGACAGGAGATTTCATCATTCCACCAATCCGGGGCCATTGCTCATGATTTACTCAAAGATTGGATAGATGCTTAGCTTTTTAAAGCGCAAACAGATTTTGAGTAGCTATAAAGCTTTATCACTGCAGATGCAGAAGTAGGAAGGAACTGTGATTTGAAGTAGTAATGATAATTGTAGAGGACAATACTCAGTAAGATTTGAATGTCAAACGTGCTCATTTTGATTTTATTTCTGATATTAATAAAATGTGGCTACTTGGACCAAGCCCGTTTGTACGGTAGGTTAGGTATTGTTCGTCATCTAATATGAGATGCGCGCTGGTTTAATTTCCTGGTTTATTATTTAGCACATTTTGTTTTAATAAGCTGGGGTTTAATTGCCATTTTCTAGAAATATTAACTTGCTCCATTCTATCAAACCAAGGACATTCTTTTTTGTAACAACCGCGTCACTAAAACACATAAATATCCTACTTACTTAACTATACTAATTATAGTTATCATGTGGTCTGCAATACCATCAATTCATGCAAATCTTAAAGTTTGAATGAAAGTGCATACGCCAGACCCAGCATTAACAACAATGCGCTGCCCTTGACCCCACACCCAGCACACACCCCATATCTTTTAGTGTTCGGCACAGGGTAGCAATTTAATCCAATTTGACAAACATAGCCATAGCCGCCGTCGACTCGGTCACAGATTGACCCTTCCAATGACACACATCGACCCCAAGGCATGTACCACTCCGTGTTGAGAGGCGTCCTTTCCCGTGTTTCTCCTTTCGGACATGCGCAAGTTCCATTTGCCAAACAATACAATCTGGTAATAAATCCGGGATCCGGATCGCATTCGTTGTTTGAGGAACAGCGTTGACCTTCGATGACAAGCGGTCTTGCTCCAGGTTGACAATTCCCGAAATGAACGACGAGGAGGGTGAGAAGAATAATTATTGTTGCTGTTTTGGAGATAAGGCAGTAGTGGTGGATCCTGGACATTCTAAAATAATAATGTTACAAGAATTAAACGTGCAAAAAGTTCTCAAAGTTTCTAAATGATTGATCGCATGTTTTTGTGCAAAAAAGTTTTGAATTAGGTTTGACATTTTTGTAGAAAATACTCCCTTAACCAAACTTACGATTCAATGTAGATCTACATATGCAAATTCAAGCGTTGTAAATTAAAAATGTAAATGCAAAGCTAAAAACTAAATGTAATATTAAATTGAAAACATTAGGGGGTTTCAAGTGAAAGTGATTAATCGATTAAATCGCTTTTTTTGATTTTCGATTATAATCGTTTTTTATTTTACATGCAAATAAACTGATTTTAATCGATAATCATTAATCGTCTCCGAGGACGATTATTTGGATATTAATCGCTTTTTCCGTTTCAACTAAGCGAAAAGCGGTTTGTATTTAAGCGGTGTATTCAAGTAAAACTGATTTTAATCCAATAATCAAAAATCGAAAAAGCGGTTAATCTTAATCCCTTGAAACCCCCTATTTTTTTCAGAATTACCTTTGTTTGTTGAATCAACTTCAGTATTTAAAAAAAAGTATTTCACTGTTTTCTGTTTTCGTGATTGCAATTTAAGTTACAATGTTACCAAGAGATATAAACTAGTAATAATTCGGTTTAACCCCTTACATTTAATTTAAAATTAACGGAATTCCAATACGGAGTATGATTGAAGCTTGGCGTGGCGTGGATTTATGCGTGCGTGTGATGATTGCTGGAACGAATCCAAATTCTTAGTAATTTCACCTCCTAGTTATGTGCTGAAAAATGTCACTCAGGATTCGCATTCGCATGCGAATGCGACGAAAGGGAATTAGAGTGACCTTTTGCCCAGGTTTTGGTATCGCGAAAAGCTGAAAACTAGATTTCTACATGCACGCAGCGCCGTTTCCTCCCTCACAAGGACGACACGATTCGCGAACACGAAAAACTGGAACAAAAACCTTTAAACTCTGTAAATCCATGCAGGCACGCACGCACGTAGCAAATGCTGAAATGTGCGAATGTGAAAATCCTTATGATCATCTGCCCTGCCCAGCCATTTGACATTATTAACAAGGGAGAGTCCCATTAAGGGTATTTTCCAGGACACGATGGGAAAGGCCTGAATTTTCTATTGGGTGGTTCCCAATCAATCCTTTCCTATCATATGTTATCCAAGTGAAGAAAACTACATATATTTTTAAGGTAAGCATTTGTCACGAATTCAATTACTATCCTATTGATTTTTTTTAAAAATGGGTTTCGTTCGCATTTCTTCTTGTTTTTGCCTTCTGTGTCATCTCATTTGTCTCGCTTGGGCAGTCATGTGGAAAAATAATAATATGCCTATTAACTACGTCACGCCGCCGCGCCGTCCGTACTTGTTAATTAAAATTGTACTTTACTCATAATTTTACATTATATGTTTGCTGTTGCTCATAATATTGCATGGTTGAGGCAGCGAAGCCAAATCATGTCAATCCAATTTTCTAACCCAACCTGAAATGCTAAATTCAACTCTCCTGTCCAAATTCTGTGCTATATTTGCAGCGGCTATAAAGCTAAGACAAATATATTAGCAATTGGCAGGATGCATGTATATCCTGCATTTCAAAAGTCATAAGAATGTGTTCCATTTCGAAGAAATCATGATTTTTAGAGTTAGACATTCAAAAGCAAATATTTAATTGAAATGCCGTGCTTCGTCAAAACCAAACGATTAATCCGATTTCTAGCACTACTCTAATTGATATTACAATAATTTTCGTACTAGAAGTCTGAAATACGCATAATAAGATCATGAATCTTAAACAACTTTACACATTACTGTTGCAATACTTGCTATAATTGGGTATTCATATTTCACCTAGCTACTTTGTTCAAGTTACTTCACTTTAAATCTCCCACTCCCACACAAAAAATAGTAATTAATGAACAAATTAAGCCCACTGAATATCCTCCTTGGAAAACGGAGTACCCCGCACCCCTTGCCTCGCACAAACCCCACTGATTTGTATTAGGAATCGGATGACACTCCAAACCCTTTTTGCAAATAAAGCCATAGCCACCGGACTCCCGACGATCACAAAAGGACCCCTTGAGGGACACACATCTTCCCCAAGGTGAATACCATTCCGTATTCAATGGAAGGTTTTCCCAGACCTTATCTTTTCCCTTTGCACATGTACATTTATGAGACACACAAAATAATTTGGTTATGGCTCCAGGATGTGGATCACAATTTGCATCCAGGGTGCATTCCATTCCTTCTGTGATATTTGGCGCCGATCTTTGCACCGACGTCCGTCGATGTCGAAATTAAAGACAAGGAATACCCCCTTTGAGTGCATGTGGAACAGATGATGATGATAAAGAAGGCAGATGTTTGAGATTAGTGTTGTCATCCTGATCCTTGAAGCTGGCACTTAAAAAAAACATTAGTTTTAGGATTAATTTGTAATTTAATTGATGAAAGAATGTCAATTGTGCAAAGTGTGAATATTCCTTACAATTGGAATGTGAAAAAAGGGTTTGCAGTTTTTAGAAGATATGGGTGACCGGGCAGGTTGATGTTGATAGACAGTGGTGACTTGAATATAAGGTGTCCAAAACTCAACTGCGAGGACAAAAATGCTTTCCTTATTGTGGTTTATGGTTACAATCTGCCGAATCTGCATCCTTTGATCGCATGCAAATTTGTAACCTTCGTAGTTTTTATCCGGTGTGCAATTAGGAAAACATGGATCCGTGATCAAATTTGCTTTTTCCAAGTTTTGAAAAACTTTGTGAGCATGCAAGCCCATTTGCCTTGAATATGAATGCTCGCTCACATAAATCCTGCAAGGTCAAAAGATTTCTATTATAATCTGCTGAAACGAAAAGTTGAATGCATGAAGTGATGGATGTTGGGAATAACTTACACCCTCTAATACTTAATTTGCTGTCTAATTAAACTGTTAGTCGACATGTTAGTGTTATTAAATGTAAATATTTTGAATGCATCAGTGTCTGACCTTGCATTGGACTGGACATTTGTAAGATTCGGAATTAGAATTCAAATCCT
>JAAXYW010002094.1:0-17039 GCA_036851895.1 Orthonychiurus folsomi
ACCAAACAACATCAACCTAAGGAGACCCACCCCAGTTACGAAGAAATTCCTGTCTAATGCTGAGTACATGTTTTAATTTCTAAATTATTTGAAACAGAGAAGAATAAAATCATAAATAAAATCAAGACAAGAATTTATTTCTCATTATTTTTGAAAAAATAGGTCAAAATCAAAAAGGCTAGGGCGTTACAACAACATACGTTGTACAAGACCTATAAGGCGGGCTGCTGTGCCACAGCAGCCGCTCTAATAATTCACGCATGGCATGAAAAACGTCGCGCAGGTTTGAATTGTACAAATGTTTGGCTCAAGATATTTTTCAAATCCTGTATAAATGCGTGTTCATTTCAATTTAGCTAAAATGTAAATAACAACTTGATTTGCACGCACTACACCGGGTTGTCGTCCGCAATGCATTCGCCCAATGCTCCGTTTTAACTACTCACCCGTATGCTAATAATTGAGTAAATAAATAAAAAATTCAACGGCGTTTCAATTCTCTGCAGCCGTACTGCTGCTTTCTTCTGCTCCAGGGATTTGACCTGGGTCGCCAACTCTTGCATCAAATATTGCTCAAACTCAAATCAAACAAGTTCGAGTCCTTCAATCTAGTTCTGGGTTCATTTTTCGCCTTAAAAATGCCATTTTCTTCATTTCTTTCATCTTAAATACACGGTGACCACGGTCACCGTGTGCGGAGACAACTGGAGATAAACCAATGAATGACGTGTAGATTACATTCACAGAAAATTTCCTGACGTCGGGAATACTCATGACATCTCAAATTTTCTGACGTCAAAAAAATTGCTGAATTTGACAAGATCTCCGAAACTGTGATGATGAGTGAATTACTATGTTGAAAATTAGAAAATGTGCTCGGCGTGGATGCGGAGGTTTAGTAAAAAGTAGAGGGGATATGAAAAGCGGAAATACGAAGTGCTCAGGTTCGGATTTTGTATCTGCATGCATAAGCGCGCTGTGACGATGATGAACTGGTGGAACAAAGTGTGTACTATGCTGAAATATATCACTTTCGCTGAACAACCAAACTTGTGCGCAATGTACATGTTTAAATACGGCTCCCATTCCTTTGACGTAGGGCTATACCTCGAATCCTAGTCGATTGAAATTCTTTTGAAGAATCCAGGAATGGAGTATGCTCTTTTCCATATTTCAATTTCACTCACATCCGGCGTGAGTCCGCAATAATTGATGAAAAAAATGACCTCAAATGATCAGTTTTGAAAAAGCAACTATTAATTATTTCGCCACTGAATCCAAGGAGGAAGACAGTAAAGGCGGCGTCGGCTGAAGCAGAAGAATAAATTTTAAGTGATTTTCCAGTTGGAATGTCACAATCAAATAATTCTGTATTTTGAAGAATTAAACATGTTTGCGTCAACTCTTGTGGGTTTGTATGGAATCCGTGTCTGCCAGTAATTAAACAATTTTTAATTGATTTCCTCGCTGTGATGATTTTTTGTTTGAAACAGCTCTGTATACTGAACGAAAGATTTTGTCATTATGAAGTTAAAATGTTGTAAATGCATTGATCAGGATAGAACAATTGATTCATCACAATGTATAGCTTGTACTCTTCATCTCGATACTCTTTAGTTCTTCATATGTATAGTACTACGAGAGTTGTTGCGCTGATCAGACCCTATTCCACTTAGTTCCTACCCAATCTAACCCGTGTAGGTAAATATAATATCTAATAATAAAAATCATACTCGACGTCGTGCGCGTGGACCCTTCACATACGTAATTCATCGCATTTGTTAAATTTAAAACGACCCCAGTGCACACATACATTGGGGATTGTAAATTTGTGGGACCACACATCTTTTCGCATGTTTCGTCCGTGTCCCTCCTGACGTTCCATATCTATATGTCTTACACGTGGTCCCACGTGAAGCGTTCGGTGCCCAGAGTCACCGTATGCATTTCGCATGATTGCTAGAAATTACTTACTGCCAAAAGCTGAGGACTGAGTTTGGGATGACACCGTGTATCAAATTATGACATATAATATGTACAAGTAATTTCTACTGCTGTAAATATAATTAACTCATTTATGTTCCTAAAATCTTGGTTGGGCTATATGTATCGATAATAGATCAATTGCAAAGCAACCAAACTTCGCCGCTAAAACAAACATAAACACTGTTTAATTTTTGAAGGTTGTGTCTGTGTTTTGCTTAAATTCAATTTGCAAAGAAATGCACACAAACGCGACCTTAAACCAGNGGAAACTTACATTTTAGCGCGCCAAGTCAAACGCTAAATTGAACGCTAAACTGATGAGTTTTAGGTTTGAAATAGCGTTTGTGTTTAAACACAAACACAAACACTAGGTCACATGACAACACACCGGAGAGAAAATTAAAATAAGGTTTGTGTTTATGTTTGTGGTTAAGTTTGGTCGCCTTGCAATTAGTCTAATGTCAACAAATTCATGCTTCAAAGTCAAGTCTTCATGTTTCCTTACTGGGTAGCAAATACGTTTGCATTTTTTAGGTCAAAATCAGGTCCTCGCATTTTTGTAGTCACCCACCCAGCAAGCCAAAAAAGGGGAAATTGGATCCGTCGACGGTCACATTCCGTAAATTAACATTAACTGATGAACTGTACAATAAAACATTAAAGCAAGGGCCGGCCAAAAGTCAAGTAAATATTCCATGAGGCGCGGCGCCTCCTGGAAAACCGCAACCACCATCAATATACAAATAAATAAAATAAAAGATTTTGAGGAGGGAAAAATTGTGCATTGCACGGACACCTGAATGAGACATGTAAATTTATAAAAGTGGGGCCAAATGTTTGATTCGAGCTGCGCGGAGTAGGACAAATGCGAATTTGCTAACTTCTGGATTACAAACCGCCACAAGAAGCTTTAACGCAAATATAATTGTCGTCGTCGGACCTAAAAGTTTGAATTAATTTTGAGCGTACTGCATTCAGCGTTTCAGTGAAGGGTGACTCCAAGTGCTTGTTTGATCCACTACTTTAGCTCAGTTGAACTTGTGTGTTTGTAAAAGTGTCGGCAAAAATAGGACGGACGCCAATTGACTGCAAGAAACAAGTCCATGCAAAACTTTAAACCGGAAAAGGCACATGATGTGATAAAATAGGAAACAAGAACGCGGAGGGGTTATCTGTTTTTTATACTCTACAATAATTAATAAGTCAACCAACTCGCCGGTGGGCATGCATACTTGGTTCAGAAGTTTGAAGTCTTCGGGAATTTTATAACTGAAATTGTTGGGGATATACTTAAACAAAATGCCAGATCCACAGAGAGAGTTTTGCAATTTCAAGTTTCTCCCCAGTGTACATTGTAGAGCAAGGTTCTCCCCAGTGTGCAATAGCATTTGGATTTTGTTTACCGCAACATGGATTTTCCCATCCTGCTATGCCTTACATGCCAACCTGCAACCGAATAATTATTTTGTGTATAATCTTTTTACCTCCATAATATTATTTGAGTAAATAAAATTTAATGCCAGCGACGTTCGGCTCAGCTATCGCTCATCAAAATGCATTAGGTGAGCCATGTCACCGTTTACACAAAAAGTGGACCTGCACGCGTGGGGTCAAATTATTGCAAATACCTTTGGATATCACCATAGCATTTGTATTTTGTAGGCTACAAAATGTAAAAGTCAAGCCATTCTTTGATGAGGTCACAAGAGGTTTCCAGTGTCCGGCTGCAGTTTATTCCTATGAATTCGGTTGCATCGGGTTCGACCCGCCAGCCGCTGTACTCTACTTCAGGTCTGAGGTAAATATAATGTTAAATTCTATAAATTCTACAAGTGATGGTCGGCGCGGAGCGGAGGAAGACAGCGCTTGAATATGTATGTGCACTTATATGCTGTCTTCCTCCGCTCCGCGCATACACTTAAATGATGCATGCAAATTTTGAAAACTAGGGATAAATTGGTTCGGCGCTGATTTAGCCATTTTTTGTACAGATGCGTTTTGACAGACATTTCACAAAATCCAAAGAGTTGATTCGACCGAATTTAATATAACCTGCTGTGGTATTGTTGTTATTTAAAAAAAAAATTAAGAAAATGGTTGACTGCGTATTGCACCGTACCTGATTCATGTCTGGAAGTTTAGCTCAGGGGATTTTTCAAGTACTGTATAAAAGCGTGACCATTCCACAATTAAACAGCAAATTAACAGTTGATTTGTGCGCGCTTTACCGGATTTCCGGCCTAACTTCTTTATGTTAGGATAAGACTCATATTTTTCTAGTTTTCAACACTTGGTCAGAAAATTCAGTGTTGTAGTTTAATGAAAATATAATCACTGGATGGTAATTACATCTTGACGCATCATTACACAACAAGGTAATGGAAAGTAAAGCCACACTTAACTGGTGCTCCTGGATTACTTCATATAAAAGGCCTGAGAACATTCATCATTTCACTGACTGACTGCCTGTCTATGAGAAATCATTTCAGCATCACAACCTCAGAAATCCCAGAGTCATGGGAAAACAATTGTTTCGGCTGAAAAATTGAGGGAGTGGAAGTAGAACTCGGAAGGCGGGTAGGGCTTTGAAATAAATCCGGCCAACCCAACCTGACTCATGCGTGCATTTGAGCATTTGCCAGAATTCCGTGCAATGATGACTACTGGGGTTCAAGTGACTCGAGGAGTGTAGAATCAATAAGAACAGTTTATTGGTGTCACACATTCAGAACTTAAAACATTTGTTTCACGCACAGATTGCAGAAAACCTAAAGCTATATCTAACAGACAGAGATGCCTTAGTTATGGTGCCCACAGCACTGAAGCCATTTTAATGAGATTTAAAAAGCAACTGCAGGTGGTTCCTTAATTGCGACTGGACAGTAGTGGACATTCTGTGAGTGAAAACACACGTTTAGCTCACTTCCTCAATGTGTTTAATTTTGAAGCTCATAATGACGCCAGAAAATGAATGTAAGAGTGAAATGGTCAAAGTGAAAAACTGCGGCAATATTTTGTTGCCTACTCGGCCCGGGAGGGCGCCGCTTGTCAAATTCACTATAATGGCAAGTAAATGGAATCAACCTAAGTTTTAATCCCAGAGATGCAACCTTCAAATTGCTCCGAATTCACTATATTTGTTTTCCCAGCGCAACGTTCCACACGTAATGTGTGTGTGCAAAACCACATCCACATTCCAGAAACGGAATTAGGCTTGTATTTCCACCCTCAATAAAGCAAAATGATCCTTCAATTCCCTGGTCCGCCAATTTGTCTGCCTCCACTGCACGTACAAGATGGCAATTAAAGTGGTGGTTTTAGGGGACAGATTCAATTTCCTGGCGCCTAGTCATACGCATTAACTTTTAATCAATTGCTTCGCTCATTTTTTTACCGTTGAAATGCATTCGGTGACCAAAGGCACCCAGTACAAAAATTCTGGACCCGGACGAATGCATGAGGCCAAATCACTACTATTAATTATTTTTGGGCAGCAACACATCATTTTTAAATTGTACGCTTGAAAAAGCCTAAACATGCCCAAGGCATGTTGTTGGTAGGCGAGGACACAGGCGTGTCAAAAATGGATGCATGCGCCGTTCGTCAAAACTGATATAATTACATGTAAAATGCCTGAAGTTTGGTTTTGGAGCCTGAATGCTGCAGGAACCTGAATCACCTTGCTTCAACCCATGCAAAAATATCAAAAAGGACCGGCCAGTAATCTAGTAAGGAAATTTAGCACATCTTCGAATGAGGGCGTTACGTGCATTGTGCAGATGTGACAAGGACTTGGACATGTGACAAGGATTTGCCGGCAAAAGCTCCTGTCATTTACCTAAGTTAACTCTGACGGCACTGAGCAATAAAATAAAGGCTTTGAATCAATGAAAATGACTCAGTGACTCGGAAACTGTGATGATGAGTGAAATACTACATTTAAAAATTAAAAATTCAGCTGGGCGTGAGTGCGGAGGTATGTAGTACATACATGTGCACATGGTAAGGAGTTCTTGAGGGGATTTGTATCGTGAAAGTACGGAGTACTCAGGTTAGGATTTTGTAACTACATGCATAAGCGCGCTATGACGACGATGAACTGGTGGGACAAGGTGCGTCATATTTTCAAATACACAAATTATGCATGTACATGTATAAATACGGCTCCCATTCCTTTCTTCTGAAGAACTCAGGAACGGGAAATGGTGTTTTCCACATTTCAGTTTCAGTCACATCCGGCATGAGTCCGCAATAATTGATGAAAAGAATGACCTCAAATTATCAATATCGCGGGCATAAGTTTGGAAAAAGCAGCAATTAAATATGTCGCCACTGAACCCAAGCAGGAAGACACAGTTAAAGCGGCGGCGGCGGCTGAAGCAGAGGAATACAATTCAAGTGTTTTTCCAATTGGAATGTCACAATCAAATAATTCTGTATTTTGAAGAACTAAATATATTTGCGTCCGACATCGTGCGGAAGGAAAATTATGCAAACGCGCAGGAATCTGAAGCTTTTTGTCATTTGGAATTTTATTTAATTTACGTTTTAAACGTAGTTGGGAATACCTCGAATTGCAAGGTTTGTTGTCCTCGCAAACCTGCTTATTTGGGTGCACCATTGCAACGACCCGTGGAACAGGTGCCAGTACTCCCAGAAAACTTGTGAGTCTTGAGAGGAATCCGGGATTGTGATTGGTTTTGGGAATTTAATGTCCGCAATGTCCTCTCAAGTTCTACATTAGCTACCTACTTGTATGTTGCTAGTTGACTAAATAAAATAAAAAGTTCTCGGATTCAGATACCCGCTCAGCCCTTTACATATATGCACGGCTGTTTGAAATATTAGTTGACCGCCCTGAATACACACAGTGACTCTTTCCACGCAACATGCCAAAATGCGGATGCAGACATTTGACTGGTTTACTAACAACAGGGAGGTCAATTTGATTGTGGATTCGATTTTAGTTAAAAATGTACATATTAAAAAGTCCTTCCCAGACGACTACTGTGGGTTTCCAGATGATCCAAAATCCCATCGAATTCATCGCTCATGCACACATTGCTTCAAAATGGCAAGTTTAAATTTGTTCTTTTGATTTTATTAAATTACTTTGATAAATTTTAACTTTTCCCAAGCTGACAACATTGCACTGCAGTTACTTGAACATGTATAGGCATTTAATGGACATTAACGCTATCCATTGAGATGTGTGGATGGTGAGCGGTACGGGAATATCAGCTCCCTGCCCTTGCCTTTGGTATTGTTGTGAAAGGGGAGCCATAATTCTGCTTTAAGGCTAATGCCGATCTACGGCTTCACTGCCCATTGCAATTTAGAATATGCGGTAGTAAGTGGCATTGGTGCCGTTTGATCTTCCACACACCACTTATTCCACACAAAACCGAATTCCTCTAACTGTTCCCATTTACACAATTAATATAATTAAACTTAGAAATTACGGTCGACGTGATGCACACGGGAAAGCATATATTATATTGCATGGCTAAGCGAGCATCCCAAGCCATCAGCAATTTTTGTTAAATTTCATAATAACAAGATACAGGGAGCCAGGTTAAGTAGATTGTCGATCCGGCTTGCCCCCAACATTCACGATTACAGTAATTTAAAATTTAGGTTTGAAATCCACGCGGTCCTTTATGTGTACATGTGCTTTTCCTTCCACAGCACGTCAAACTGAGTGTTTAATTTTATTCTAGTAATTATACAAAGCTCCAGCTAGCAGAGAAATAATTGGAATAAGCCACCATTACATTTGAGCTTGTTGAGATCTGCCTTACCATGCCTTGCCGCGTAATGTGAATTTTGTGAGAGGAAATTGATTTTTTAAGTCTTGATGAAATTACGAATGGGAATTTGGTTCGAGCGGAGGGAATACGTACGTGACGTCTAATTACATTGCATTTTCGCAAGGAATGCATGAAGCACAATTCAATCAGCCAAAAGTTTCTTCTGCTTCTGACTTGTCCAATTCCAAATAAATTTCAGGTGAATAGCCGACAGTACCACATCTGAAGTCAGGTAGTGGTCGGAAAAGTGACACTGATTCCATGGGACGAAGGGTTGAGTCGTGTTTTGGCTTTTCTCCTTTGCCAGTCTTTATCCATTTGTTAAATTTACCACACCTACATTGGCCATTGTGTACATGTGGGACCACACATCATTTCGCATGTCCTTAATCGTCGTTTCCCTCCTCACTTTTAGACTCCAAACGCAAGTTTCAATTTGCATTATTAAAGTTCATTGCCATTATCCCTGTTTTATTGGAAAACTTGAAGGAAGGATTGTCAATGCATAATTAGATTGAAGGCTAGACCTGAAGCCAAAAGAACTGTCAAAAATGACTACTGAATACTCCTGACATGACTTCTCGCTGCTTTAGCTGTCGTCTTTTACCATCAATGCGAAGCCAAAATGGTCGTCAATGCGTGTGAACTAAAAAACGAGAATGATTCGGTCTCTGTTAAGTTATTTATTACAAATCTCACTCCGGGAGATTACGGCGAGGGAAACAGAAATTTTACAAAACTTTTACAAAACTTTTACAAAACTTTGAAAATTTACTTGAAACGAATGTAATGAAGTGAGTAGTAATGGCCTTGTCCTATTGTCCGCGTCACAACCTGCGAAAGAAACAAACAGATATCAGACACGCTTGACCAATTTTTTCCATTTGGCTAAGCAGAATTGAATGCTTTATGTCCGGTGACTCTGGTCACCGAACGTACAACTTGTTCTTTAAATTGTACCTTTTAGTGAAATCTGTCCTGGTGCCGTTTGAGGGTGTACGCCCGGGCGAAAGACTTCTTGCAGCCCGCTGCATTGCACCGGAACCCGGGAACATCATGTGTTTTTTTATGCTGTGATTTGGAAGCCCTGGACCTCAACACCCTTCCACACGTTCCGCATTGTAAAGGGTTTGGCGGGTTCGGCACAAACACCGCGGGACCAACAAGAGGAAGTGGGTTGGCGTCCGGCACAGCCCCTACTTCCAGTCCAATCTCTTCCTCTTCAATCACGTCCTGTCCAATTTCCTCATCTTCATCCACGTTCTGTCCAATATCTTCTTTTTCCTGCATGTCCTGTGCAATTGCCTCGTCCTCCACTTCAATGTCCAGTTCAATCCAATCACCAACCGCTCCATTATTATTTCCCTGTCCCTTCTCCTCGATGTCCGCTTGTCCTCCAATCTCCTCAACTCCCTCCTCCTGTCGAAGTTTCCCACTGTCCAGCATGCTCTCTTTAATGGCAGCTAGAAAATCCGCGTCCTCCTCGTCATCGGAAACAGGAATGACCTCGAATGATGGGGCGGGCTCCATGGGTCTGTCCGGGTTGTACACCCTGACGGAATCAAATCCAGTGTTGCATGAAGGACATTTGACTTTACCTGAAATTGAGCAATTTTTTAATCACTTTAAATACAAATATTCTGGACAACTTGGTTTGTACAAAGTTCAAACATTTTACACGTACCCTGTTGCTTGGCTGTCTCTGACTCCCAGTATGGTAAAATACATGAATTGTGGAAATGGTGTTCACATCCATTGCTGAATTCCATTTCAATGTCCTTTAACAGGAATCCATCCCCACAAATACTGCAGATGACCATTTTAAAAATTGGGCGAATATGAACAAAATAATCTGAGCTTGAGGTTGAGCTTGAGGTCGTTGTGGATTCGATCCCTTAGTTAAATGTGGGAGGGAAAGAAAATTATCAAACCTCGCAATAGTTATGGAGCACAGCCATAGAGAACAAGACCCTGTGTGCAACTTCACTTAAAGTATACGGTGGCCAGAGTCACCGTATACAATTTGCAAGAATGCTACAAATTAGTGTTAAGAGCTTGGGGAAGACACTGCTCATCAAAATTGACACAACGGCATGTAAAGCTCATCAAGCTCACTTTGGGTGATACCAAATGATTTCGAAACAGGTTTGTGTTCCGATCTGATCGGGCAATTCAGATCCGGTTTCTTATGAAATCCCATGTGACCCTAATCCGGTCCGAGGTGCAGCGGACAAGATCGGATGCCCGAAGTTTACACGCAGAGCATAGGAAAAATTTTTGGTTCCTGCTATTCAACTTTAAAAATTGCAAGCCGCAGTGGATGTGTACATGGATTAGGGGAGGGGCACTGCTCCAACACATTAGGGTGGTCCCTGCCATGTTTTAAACTTCCGTCAAATCAACAGAATTAATTTCTTTGTTTTGGAAGTTGTCATTGACTGCCTCACAAATCACCGCCTCCACTCCGCAGTTTCAAAGGATTTGCGAGAAGAGGTTAACAAAGAGCTTGGTCCAAAATATTATTCATTTCGAGACGTACATATAGTGCGTGTGTTTTACGCTGTGCATAGCACCACCGGATTGAAAAATGTAAATTTTAACATGCACGGCATACTTTCCAGCTATCAGAGCCGAAGAATTTTCCATTTGGTCCTAAATCCGAAAGTTTCATCCGGGCTCTCTCCTGAATGGTTTGTTACGAGCTATTCTCAAAAACTAAACAGGAAGGTAAAAACCAAACGCGCTATTTTGATTTACCCACTCAACTTTGGACGCCGATCTTCAAATATTAAATTTTAGCATGTAATATGGATCAGGTTTAGTTCAAGTGTCAGAGATTTTAGGTGCAATAGTTATATTGCAATAATGGCACATTTCCAAGAACATTTACATGCTACTCATTCATGAAGAAACCTAAGTTCAGAATGCATTAAAAACAAGGGGACGAATGGCAAATTTGGTGCTGGAGATCAGAAAGCACTTTAAATTGTAATGCAAGCTAATGCGGGAAAATCCTGTTGAACTTAAATTTGGGTTTCCTGTCCCAGCGCAACGTGTCAGTGTTCAGCCTCTTCAAACAGGATTGTAAAATTACCAAAATTCCCACCCGGGAAGGATTTGCACACCTGTCAATCAAATTCCAACATTTTACCAAATTTAATTTTTTCATCATACAGAAATTGACGTCAAAAGTGACTACATGGGCAAAGCTTTTTTGCGGCTCGCCATGGAGCCCGTCCAATCCTGACTGCCATGCCACGTTTCTGAACAATCTTAACTTACATGTGTGCTTACATACTATATTAAAATTTAAAAACTCGGTTCGACGTGCTGGAGGAAAAAAAGCACATGCACACATATTAAGGACTGGGGAGATTTCAAACGCCGCTGAATTTTTATTTTTGTTATTCAGATGACTATGATGGTAGACAGTTCAGCTAGCTCCGATAGTTCTCAGAGTACGAGGTACTGACTGCACAGTTTAGGAGTATGAATTTAAAATTAAATCATAATCTGTTATCTGATTGCTATCATGTGATATATTGAATGACTCCAAGTCCTTCAATTCTTCCAACAACACTTACGCATTGCATGAAGTGAGGCAATTATCATTTTTACACTTTCACGTCGGGCTGTTCATAACACAGTTACGCAGTAAATACAACTTTGAAGTGGGTCACAGTCAGTGGGTCAAGCCGGGTCCACTAACGGCAATGGATGCGGCCAAAGGCTTACAATTATTTCCACATAAAGCATACGGTGAGCGGAGTCACCGAACGCATTTTGCATGAGTGTTAAATTTGTATCCCCCTGAATATTACGATTGAAATTTGTTTTATTATTGACTTTTTTATTGCACATTTGTCTGACTTCGGGTGTTACCCATGTAACCTAAGATTATCCTTGGCGCATGCTACCTGTTTAATGCCCTGGAATAATTTAGCCTTTTGATGGGTACCCAGGTAACACTTCAAAGTGACAAGCTCGGCGCCGTGTGCTTATACATGCAGGGAGGCGGTCAAAGAATCTTAGACTTGCAAAGCTTTTGCTGTCAGGTTTTAATTAGAAACCCAACTACTCGATCTAAACTTGTGTAAAATATAAAAATTTAAGCAAAATGAAAAACAGGACATTTTCTTCCGCCGACACCGAAGCGGGTGTAGAAATCTGGAAGATCGTTAGCATGCTTCATATGTAATGTGTTGAGTAGACAAAGTCGCCGATTATAATTAACTCATTTTTTTTAATACCCAGGTTGGGCCATATGTCTTATTTTTTCAAAAAGTTGTTTGAATGCAGAAATTATTTTCATTGCGCATTGGATTGCAGTGAAAGTTGATTTGTTTTGCTCAAAATATTTTTGAAAGGCATGTTTTCAAACAATATGGCAATAAAACTGCGTATTTTGGAAAATTTGAGTGCTCTCTACCTTTTTCTAATTTATTGAACTTCCAGGAGAGAATACAGAATTGAATAAATCTTGGCGCAGACAAACACAAATACGTAACGTAAATGTAACCAAAGTCAAAATTCTTACTTATTTCCAAATTATCAATAAGTTTTTTCTTTATTCTAAGTGAAATCAGGATAAATTTTAATGTATCTACTAATATGGACTTGAACGCGAGCTGTTAGAGGAATTTCACTTTACGGAGAAATGCATTAGGTGATTGCGGTCACCGAGCAAATTATACTCTTCTACGAAATACATAGATTCTATCTATCTACATCCCGTAAATGACACAATGAAAGCCTCGTCCCTAAAACAAACCCCGCCTTTAAGGTGTCGATTTTAAATGGAAGCCCCGATTTGTATTATTTCAGTTGCGGTAGATTGAAGTTAATCTCGAAAATGCTATGTTATATAATAAAATTTTTACGGTATTTAAAAAATGTCGTGTCCTCGTTGCACAAGAGTGGGAACCTGGAAGAGAGAACAGATATTTAGCATACTTCACATGTCATGTGTTGGGAGACCAGGGTCACCGAAAGAAATTCTGCGTTACCTATTTCTTGTGAGTATCTTGGTGCCTCCGGAGGGTGAACTTTCTCCCGAACCTTTTGTTGCAGCCGGCAACCGTGCACTCGAATTGGGCGGCGTTATGCGTGCGTCTATGTTGGGATTTTGAAGCGCTAGAATTTAATACCCGCCCACAAATTTCGCATTGTAAGCGGTTCACAACTCCAGCATTGACGACTTGGGGCTGATTGACGACTTGAGGCTGATTGATGACTTGGGGTGGATTGACGACTGGGTTTGCAAGGTCAGCTGGAACTGGATTTGGCTCATCCTCTCCTCCCATGTTAACCACAACTGGTTCTTCATTAACTTCTTCCTCCTGTTCTTCATTCTCGATACTTTCACCTTCTGCTTCATCCTCCACACCCTCTCCGTCACCTCCCCCCCTGTCTGCTTCGTCCTCCACATCCTCTTCGTCACCTCCTTCACTCTCTGCTTCATCCTCCACATCCTCTCCGTCACTTCCCCCCCTGTCTGCTTCGTCCTCCACATCCTCTTCGTCACCTCCTTCATTCTCTGCTTCATCCTCCACATCCTCTCCGTCACTTCCGCCCCTGTCTGCTTCGTCCTCCACATCCTCTTCGTCACCTCCGTCGTCCGCATCCTCCTCTTCGTCTTGTTCCCCCTCTTCTTCTTCAACTGATTCTCCAATGAACCCATGTTCAATTCTATCGGCGAGCAGTAATGCCTGGAAGGCCTCTTCATCATCCTCCTCCTCGTCATCAGAAATCGTGATGACTTCTGCTTGAGGAGCGGGTGGGGGTTTGGGGATGAAGGTTCTTATTGAATCGATGGGTGCTCGACAATTAGGGCAATCAACGGGTTTCTCTACAAATCAACAATTAGTAGCATTTTAATAACAAGTAAAACTAGGATTAGAACAGATAGTTAGCATGCTTCATATGAAATGTGGTGGGTGTGCAAAGTCAAAGATTGTGTTCAACTCCTTTTTTCCTTAAAATCCAGACAGGTAAACGTGACCAAATTCAAAATTCTTATTTATTTCCAAATTATCAATAAGTTTTTTCTTTATTCTAAGTGAAATCAGGATAAATTTTAATGTATCAACTAATATGGACTTGAACGCAAGCTATTACAGGAAATTTACTTTAAGGAGAAATGCATCAGGTGACCACGGTCACCGAGCAAATGATGCTCTTGAATTAGGATTTTCTACGAAGTATTCCCTACACTCACCTCTTACATAAGTTAGAGGAATATTAAATTGAAATTTGAACTTACCTATGTGCTTGGCTTTCTCCAATTCGAAGTACTTCAAAATACATTCGTGGTGGAAGCGATGGCCGCAGCCACTGTCCAGCTCTACCATTAAGTCCGTTTTTTTGAACTCATTAATGCATATCGTGCATTCCTCGTCACCCATTGTGAATCCGAAACTAGAAATTTAAATAGAAATTTTTAGTTTTGCTAAAATTTGCAATTCTTGTAAAGTTATGGATGAAACTGTGGGTTATGCCTCACCCAAGGATTCTTTTTCTAGAAAGTAATCTTATTGCGACGGATTATACAAGGCTGGATATAAGGTAAAATCGATTAGTTCAAGAATTGTTGCGTGTCCAAAAATAGAAAATCCGATCGTTGTGGCTTCGATTCCTTACTTAAACGTGGGAGGGAAAGGGTACTTATAAAACTTGTGACAGTCATAGAGCACAACCATAGAGCACAAGGGCCTGCATGCAACTCCACGTAAAGCATACGGTGGCCAGAGCCACCGAATGCGTATTGCATGAGTGTCAAAGGCAATGCAAATAATTACTAGGAATAATTTTTCCTTGATTATGAGTCATGTTTAAATGACAGGAGGTGAGGGACTAATAAGAACAGTTTATTGGTTTTACAAATTCAGAACTCAAAACATTTTTTATACGCAGAAAACATAAAATTCTATAAACAAAAATGTACAGGTGCCTTAAGTATGGTGCCCACAACGCTCAAGTAATTATAATTATTTATTTGTTCAAAAAGCAACTGCTGGTGGCTCCTCAATTGCGACTGGCTCGCTGGCGTAGTAATGGACATCCTGTGAGAAAAAACAAAAAAATTAGCTCAATGTTGTCAGTTTTTAAGCAAACGGTTATGAGGACAGGTCGTGAATTATCATTAGCCAGGGCCGGTTGGAGGTTGGCTAATGCAAAGGGAAGAGAAAAGGCCGGCATTGGATAGCAATGAAACCATACTTAATGACTCAGGAAAGCAAGCCATTGCTAAGATTTGGAGTTGCACATTGGAAGGGATGACACCGTTTGACATATTTTATATAATGGCAAATAATGTAGATCAATATTTCAGGTTATAAATCTGTTGAAGGTCACTTGCCGGTTTTGGAATTTCCACAATAATGTGATCGTCTGGAAGTCCTTCCTTTCTAAGCACTTCAATTCCCTTGATTCCTAAGTAATTAGAAGGAAATTTTGTTAATCCAACTCAGAGAATTTTGAATTTTCAAAGTGTAAATAGCGAATTAATGTAGTTACCCAAGTCTTCCAGGTCAAGCCCGGAGCTGGGAGCCACGAAGGCTGCAATGACGAGTGCCAAAGACAAAACAAAAATGAAACGCATGTTGCTGCTAGAGAAATATCAAATTCTGACTTATTGGGTCCTCCAACCGCTCCTTTTATACAAAAGTCACTTCTGTTAGCTTTATGTCCGATCGGCACTGAAGACCTTTGTTTGGCTGATACTGTGGGCGGCTTCTTCTTTTGGAACTCGGTCCGAAAAGCTGATGTGCGGTTTGATTGCAATAGACAAGAGTGCGGAAGATTTGCCAGCGGTTTGCGGTCACTGGTTTTCGGAATAATTATCTGGTTAATTGGGCTATTTGTCTGACTCTTTAATTAATGTCTTTGTAATTTAAGATTATCTTTGATGCATGTGCTATTATTTCATGCCATGCTACTGGTTTAATGGCCTAAACATAGGCCTGTCTGATGTCAAAGGAATGCGTGCCAGCAAATTTAGCTTTTTGATAAATGTTTAATTCTGGGAAATAGTTTGCAGTGCCATTTGAAAGGGTGCTTGTACATGATTAAAATAATGTTAAACGAGTTTATCTCAAAGATTCCATTTTGTATTTCAAAATTTTGAGTTTTGTATTTCACAATATTTTCCTGGTGGTTGTTCGGAACTGACATTTTAGAGTCCGCGCCGGAGAGTCCGATTATAAAATGTTTATAAACCTAAAAAAACACTCCAGGCTCGATCAAATTATCTCCACATGACATGTCCGGGTTGCAATCCCACCATCCAGTCGAATCATGTACACCAATTTCTGCACCTACCTCAACTCTAACCATATCTTTTGAAACTGTGCACTTGGAAATGAGTCACTGTCACTAACAATATCCAAGGGATGAGTGGAAACCCCTTATCCCCAGTGAATGTATTCCGCAATTGAAAAACCGTTAATTACCAATCTCTATATATTAGCATCATTGCCATTATTCTCACCTTCTTCAACCGTAATGGCAAAATTCAGAAGTCTAATAGTAGTGAGTCGGAGGCCCAACTTGTTAATTATTCCAGCCGCCCACATTACAATCCCTTTCAAGCACTTTGATTTCCGCAGCACTGCCATGTCAAACGAACCATTTGACATCTTAATGAGGAATGTTTCAAAATTCCTTGCATTTTGTGTAATAGAATTTTGGAGGTCCGGTGCTTCGGCCAATAAAGCATTTGTATATATGCAAGGTTGGAACTTCCGCACCGCGCCGAGCATAATTTGTAATTTAAAATATTATATTCGAGCTGAACATGAAAGTTCAGATCAAAGTTCGCCGAGTTAAAAAAGAATTGCACATTACACGTACCCTGTAAATGTTGCATGTAAATTTATAAAAAGGGGGAGGACCGAATGCTTGGAATGAGGGTAAGCCTAATAAACGCTTGATGTTATCCAAAGCTGCTAACTTGTGGATTACACACCACGAAAAGAAACTTTAATAAAAATTAAATTGTCATCATCGCACCTGATTACAAAATTTCCATTCCCAATATTCATGCTGATAACGTTTGAATTAGTTTTTAGCCTTCTACGTACATTTGTCTATTGAAGAATGACTACAAGTGTTGATCGCAAACCACAAAGGACACATGATTCTTTCCTTGCTACAAAATCGACTACTTAACCTATGAAGGGTTGTGCCTTTTCTTGGAATAAAAAGTTTAACCCAAGTGTCGTCGCAGCTTGAGTCGTGCACAGC
>JAAXYW010002095.1:0-17039 GCA_036851895.1 Orthonychiurus folsomi
ACATACATGATTTTATTGTTTAATTTTTATTTTCCACTCATTGCGTACGTAACGTAACGTATGTTAGATCAGACGAGTGGGACGCCGTACATACATACGTTAAGGATTAAGCAAACAATTATAAAAATTCCGCACTCGACAACCCCTTCCAATTGTTTACTTCCCCCAAAATGTATTTGTTGACTCTTGGAATCTTTATTTGGAAATACGGACATTACATACTTCCATACTTGTACTTATGCGCTGCGATGTGGCTGGCTGCACATTAGCGCCGCCGCGGTCCGCGGTGCTTTCTTTCTTCATTATTTACCGATTTATTTATTTACACAATAATCTGGAGGACTACGATGGATCAGCTATTGCTTTTGCTATTGCATTTTCCATTGCGCTGAGATTTCCATTGTTGTCTCTACCGTACGGTACGACTTCTTAAGCAAGCACGTCCGTCTATCTCAAATTTGAACGGATGGGGATTGTATTGTTGGGTGACTGACTGGTGTTGGCTATTGTTGTGCTGTGGGATGGACCGTTTTTGGCTTCGTCATTAAAACAAATACATTATGAATGGGCGCAATTGTCTATTAAAAATGGACATTGGGGTTCCGAGTTCATTGTTAGACGGGCTATATTCTACTGTAATGTCAAAGTTGGGCATAACTTAAAAATACACGTTTTATTTTAATTTACTCTTAAAATTACATTAAATTTGCATAAAACATGGAAACTGTATGACTTTTTATAAATCGTAAAGATTTCTGTTTGAAAAACCATTTCAAAACATACAAATCTTAGTTAGCGACAAGCACGGTAACATTCCATATTTAAGAATTTTGAATATGTTTCAAAAAATCCACATTACAATTTTTTCCTCTCAAAAGCATAAAAAGTGCACTTATGTAAATAAGGTGTGTTGCCCAACACTGCGATAGGTAGCACTGCCTGCAAAGCGCCAATTTTAAAACCCGCGGTCACACCAATCGGATGATTTGTATAGTAATACAGCGGAGGCGCAGTACTTGGACTTTGAATGTAATATTATGTATGTAATATTTTGAATTACTCCTGACATCAAATGCCGTATGGGAGGTCTCATGCCTTTGACGGACATGACATGACATGGATGGGTCCTTGTAAGTACCAAGTGGACAGCTAGGTCCCTTGTATGTAAATGAGTGCATGCTGGAAAATGGATCGGACCAGGTGCACTACACAGGTGTCAGATTGGCAACTCTATTAGCTCTCATCCAATACTTCATCCTTCTAATTAATCCTCGGATCATTGGATGGATGTTTTGTGTGAATCAAACCCACATTATACACATATTTAAGGGCACAATGGGACTTGGAGGGCAGGCCAAATCATAGCCAATTAATCCCCACCTCAAGTTGTACAGAATCTTTAACTTGTACATTTAACATCCGAGGAAATTCAATTATATATTTATCATATACGAGCGTGTGTTAACTTTATTATGTAATTTTTAGCACTAGTTCAACCATTCAAGATGTTTGACTGCTTTTTCAAGCATTTTGCACGCCTTAGAATTTACTAAATTTAATAGTGGAAAAATATTTATATTTAATAGTACAGGTGGGTTTATTTTGTAATTTAACTATAATATTTAGTTATATTGGTGTTTACGAGTAGAATTTATGAATCTTCATTATAAAAAGTATTCAATTTGAATGCAAATTGGTTTATTTAGTGCTTTACCAAACAATGAATTATTTTGTGTCAAAATTCATGAAATTTTAGCTTAAAGGGAGTCTGATTTCAATACCATTGGATTTATTTTGTATTTTATTGAATTGTTCTGTGTATTTCATGCGTATTTCTCCAAAATGGATGTTAACATTTTACGATTTCTCGTGCTGTTGTGGCGAGGAACGCGACTTGGATGTCAGAATCGATAAAACAATTTCAAATCATACTAATGCATTTCATTCGCTAATCCTTTGCGCGTGCGTGCCGTGCATGGCATGGAAATCTGCAAATGCTGACATGTGTTGTGTTTGAATCCAACTCCCTCTCGATTAATCCCATGCCTCATCATGTCATTATTCCATCTGATCATGTATCATCAAGTTGTTCATTTCCCTGTGCATGGAATGGTAATGCTAATGAACTTCCGAACCGAATCGGAGGATTCGGATTCTAAGCGGGTACTACCATTCAATGCGTCGCGTCGCGTGTCTTGTGTCCCAATAAACGGATTATATTTTTCCAGCCCATTATTTGGACGGAGCATGAATACAATGTAAATGTCATCTAAGGAGTCTTTCCGCTCTTTTGATCCGACTAATTGTTTCCTTTTAATTAAGGGTTGTGGATTTATCATTGAATTGAATATACTCAGAGTACCACATTTTGTCGAGACACCAGGATTTTAAAAATACCGCCATTTCTTCAACATAGAGTTCATGGGCTACTTATTATATAAGTTGACGTACATTTCTGCACATAAATTATGTCTTGAAAAATATTATTCATCAATCAAATTAGAATGAGAGTTTTTTTTAAATACACCGCCATTTCCTAGTCATAGAGTACACGGGTTATGCACTACTTAAATGCAATGATATTTCGGTTACACGTTTCTATCAATTATGCCAATTTGAAAAATATTTACTCGCAAAACATCAAGACGCAATTTAAAATTGATATTCGGAATTTAGAATTTTCCACCTGACCGTGATTGGAATTTTGTTATTGGTCGATGCGGTGGACCTGCACCTGTTGGGATGAGTCATCAAAATTCGGTTTTGGGGTAAATTTTGACTGTTTTCTCCATCTGAAGTCTTGTAGGAATTCCAAGTGCTACACATGCGCATGCGTACCAAGTAACGTTATTTGTTGATTTTACCCACACTCAAGTGAGGCGGTCGCGGTGGGATATCCACTTAACTTCTGATTGATTCCTTGAACTTTACTTGTACATTTTACCCAGTTTTTATGTATTATGATGTATACATACGTACGCATGTAGTTTTATCGCACATGCACATGTTTTCCTGTCATCCTGATCCCATCTGATCTGACCCTATGTACAGTTCACACCTTTACCTTGTGATGCACTGGCCCGTCAAATTTGAAGTGGATTTGATGACAGGTTAGGAAATAATGTACAAATCCATTTATGTTTCTTTAAATCCTGCGTACGTACCTGGACCCTTAAGGGTCACTTTTCTTTGCCTACCTGTTTCTGTTTGGAATTCTTGTACATAAAATTGGCTCAAATCCGATCCTGGCTTTGACCTGTGGACGCGGACGATGTTTGGATCTCGAAATATGAGCTCGCCTTTGTTACAGGGATAACACTACTTAAATACACAACCCAAGGATTAAACCTAGACAGACGTACGTACTTACGTTCATTTGCACAGGCGCAGGCGTGGGAATTAACTGTGCGTGGTATTGTAATTGTAAAATAACACTATGAGTTCTATCAACCAGTGTTTTTAGATTATGCATCTAATTCTGTGTTAAAAAATTAGGAAAAAACACTAAAAACATTTCTATATCTATAGTATTAAGGAATTTGTCTACATTTATATTTAAAAATCAAATTATCTTAATCACGATTTTGAATTTCGCCGGCGCCTGTTTTGATATCCGTCTGTATTTTTAAAACGCCTGCCTGCCAGACTACATTAAATAAAAGCACAAATAAAGATATCTTCATATACGTACGTAGACCCCAAAAGAAAAGGAACGCTTTTAATTGATACGAATGTGAGATAAAAGGATTTAATTACAATCTGGAGGTGCCCAGAATGGAGCCAAGACTTTCAATTCAAAGCAACGCACAAATTCAAAGAAAGGCGGGCTCCGCACGTCGAGTCGCGTCTGCTTCCCGCCCCCCTCTCCAATTATTCAGAGTGCTTCCTAATTGCCCCTAAATATTTTCAAAGACAAAACTCTTCATTACATTACATGGCACTGCATTGCATTAGATTCCCTTGTCACCGGGCCCGGCCGGTCGTACAGCACTTATCAGCCAGTCCCATCTACACCTACGTGTACGTACCCACAATGAAATCATTATTTGTCATTATTTACTCGCAAGTCCATCAAAAAATCACTTACTAAATATTTTTGATGGAGTCAAGCGTGGCGTGGCGCGGACGCATCCGTCCGTGTGTTACATTATGTGTTGCACAATACAAATGCTAACACCCACACGGCATGGCGTGGATCAGAATAATGAAGCCAACAATTTGTTTCGCAATGAGAAACGACGCGACTTGCATTTTGATGCCGTCGTGAAATGTTAACGTCAATTTTACATTTAAAGTACCTCAGAATTTGCGAATAATTTTGCGATTTTGCAATTCATTTACTTAACAGAAATTACACAATTGCATATGAATGACAATGAGAATCCTCCTACACCATATGGCACACCATGCTACGTCGTCGAAATAGTACAACGTAACAGTAACGTAAATTAATTAATTTAAAAATTAAACAACACATTTTTAGCACCGATTTTGTTAAGAATTATTGAAAATATGTAAAAATCGGAAAATTCTGCACTAGCAGTGATAGATTTCCTCTAAAATAACACGTAATCTGAATCTGAACTATATCCGGTGCCAAGTACAAAAAAAGTAATCAACTAATTTTTCAAAAATGTACACCAATGCCAAATAATGCAAACAATGTTACAATTCTACATATTTTCAGTGCAATAAAGGGTAAAGCTTTTCCCCTGTACATTATAATAGTACTCAAAATAACAACATTTTTTTTAAATAATCTCGCCCTACCCCGCCCGTCCTCCCCAATAATAAAAATCCATTGAATTCCGTCCCAAACAGCCCCCAAACAGCTCCAAAGTGGATTTCCTGAGAAAAAGCAGGATTGAAAATATTTGCCGTCCATCCGCCGAGTCACGGTCACGGTTACAGTGGAATGTCATCCGCAATTGAACCTGGTGGATGATGGGCGTGTGAACCAATCAGAGAGCGTCTCCGTTCCCTCCCGGACTCCTTTGTTGAGTGTCATCCTTCTCCAAGGTATAAATTACGCCTTCCCCTTCCCTTTGTCCTTCCAAAGGGACGTTCCGTTCCGGCGGTATTCCCTTGCCGCCATCGACTCTCTCATTAATTCTGCGCCGACGCCGACGCGCAGACCGCAACTTTGTAAAGTAATAAAATCATCCTTCCCGCCACTGTCACTTAACTAATTCACTTTTTTTGGGACTTTGCTCAGGAATTCCAAACATGTATGAGTCAACGATTCAAATCACTTGAACTCGCATATGGGCAAGCTGAGAATTACAATTCATATATCATGAATTTTCCGTCATATTTAAAAAGACGACAATTTCAATTCAAAAATACGATTTCCTTGAGTTATTTTAAAACCGTTTTTCTAGCGACAGCGGGGAATTCAAATGGCGGTTTGACCTTATGACCTTCCATATTTTTTGGCGCGTCTTTTTTCTAGTAGCCGCCATCTGCAAGCAAGGCGGAGAAAGAAAAGCATATTTAATTAAGAGGGAATTTTAAATTTTAATGAAATAAACGACAGTATTTTTTCCCGCCTTTGCATTTGAATGCAAACAATGACATGTACCGTACACAGGCTATTATTAGCCCTCACACTTAAATTGGACATATCATTCTTCTCCTTGGAATCAAATTACGCCCACGTCACGCCGTGTAATGCAGTCGCAGCAAATACACGCTTGTTGATTGGCTGGACGGGTAACAAAGCAAACTAAAACACATGACACTTTTCTTTTTGTGTGTTCGGGAGTGTCACCTTTAACACAATTAAATAAAGTGCGGGGGTGGCATGGCATGGCACGGCACGGCACTTGTTCAATTTTCCGTGTCCAATCCACACGGAATTAAATTAAGGGCTACCCGGTCCCACTTTTGTTTCGCGGGGACGAATCCAGGCGGGAAATTCAATTACACGCGGCGCGAGGAAGGGGTGCCTTGCCGTGTCATAGAGTGCAGCGCATCGCGGCGCTGCCCTGGAGTGAACTGCATTTAATCCATTAGTACATGCTCAAATTCAGGAAATGTAATTTACACTACTACACCCACGCACGCTGTGATGTAGAATTAACACTTTAGGTACAGCGCAGTATAATGGCATGGGTGATCTGATACCCGGATCCGGGTCTTTTGTAAATGTGAGGGAGCCGGGAATGGGACATAATTATGGAATTACTCAGGGAAATAAATGGCTAATTGCTGCATGGCCATGATATAGTATTTTGCTCCCGGCTAATTTAGGGAAAGAGGGAGAAATTTGAAATTGGGATTAGCGCGCGCGAAATCCATATTTGGCAGGAATTACTGTATTCTGCTTTTAGGTAGAGTATTTTTTGGCGGAAAAATTCAAATTTTTCTTCAAATTGTAGAAACGCGGGTTTAGTGTAAATTTAAGGTGTTGGATTTGAATTTGACGGCATTTTGCGCTATCGCGCGCTTGAAAAATATGAGAAAACCCAGTTGTCCAAAATTCAGATTCAATTAATATTCGCGGGAATTTTTATGCTTTTGTATTAATTGTGTGTATTTTGTGGTGGAAAAATTGAAATTTCACGCTAAACCCATGCCAGGCGGGCGGGTACGGTATAAGCAGGTTTTATTGAAAGTTTTGACTTTGGCGCCTTTTTTGCAATGGGAAACTTTTGCTTGAACAATTTCCACATTTTATGAAGGCGACGTATTTGTAAAGTAAAAAAAAACTGACGGGAAAGCGAAGAGGGAGTTTGAGTTTGATTGAGGACGCGAGGCGCGGCTGGGGGCGTGGCTTCAGATTAAAGCGAAGGTGGCAAAATTCAAGTCCCCGCCGACGTCGTTGTCCCCCGAGACCAACTTTTGAGAATCCGGCCGAGCCTACTTCGTTTGTGTACTTGAAACGTGGGTGCAAGCAAATATGCAAAATAAAGAGACGAGGGGAACTTCAAAGTGTTTCCTCATTTGCATGCCAACCCATCTTCAGCTTTTGCTTCTTCCCCGCATCTCCATTCTCATCCACCAATTCGAGTGTCAAGCAGAGGCAAGGAAACAGGCCTAAAAGGCGGCATGCTCAACGGGTGTAGTTTTGTGGGGGAGGGGGGTCAAAATTGACATCGAGGTCACAAAATTAGTATTATTCGTTGGACTTAAATATTGACTTTGTTTGCTTTACTTGAATTGAGGTTTAGATCACATTTTGCTAATGATTGACCTCCAGGTCACACTTGACCTATAATTGACCTCCAGGATACATTTTACCTGTGATTGACCTCCAGGATACATTTTACCTGTGATTGACCTCCAGAGTACATTTAACCTGAAATTGACCTCTAGGTCACATTTGACCTGCAATTGACCTGTAGGTCACACTCGACCTGTAGTTGACCTCCATGGTACCTTTAACCTGTAATTGACCTCCATTGTACATTTTACCTGTGATTGACCTCCAGGTCGCACTTGACCTATGATAAACCTCCAGAGTACATTTAACCTAAAATTGACCTTCAGGTCACACTTGACCTAGTATTGACCTCCACGCCACATTTGACATAAAATTGACATGGAGCTGATATTGAATTCAATGTTGACCTTGCGTACATACTTGACCTTTACTTGCCGAACATGCTTGACCTCTAAGGCGTGTTTTTTAGGGCTGAGCCCCGAGGTCACTTAATGACATGACCTTTAGTACGACTTGGTTAAGATCGAACACAGTGCAAAAACCCTCCCCAGTTGCGAATTCTGGGGTTTCGGCGGGAAGGGAAGTGTTTTTGAAAATGGCGCCGTCCCAAGACGTCGCCTCGGCTTCAGGCCGTAAATGATCACAATGCAAAATGTTATGCAAATACTTGCTAAGCTACCATTCCCTCCTCCCCTAGGCACACAGACTCCCGAAATTCACTTTGGAAAATATTTTGGCTTGCACGACGGCATTTGCATGCCAAACAATCCCCCACCATTCCCAGCTTTCTGCAGACTCAGAATAAATAATGAGAAACTGTTGGAAAATAGTTAAAGGGAGGGATGCGACCACCACTGTCAGCATACCAAGCACCATTTGATTCCATTACATGCAAATTCAAAGCACAACCGTTTTTGAGTTACGCGGATGTGAGTGCTTTGTATTTTACAACATGGCATGGCATGGCAATAGCTTTTGTATTTTCACTATCCCACTGAAATTCCCGTTGTAGAACTTTAGGTTTGCATTGTACTCATTTATTTGCATCGGGGTTTCAAGGTGTGGTTCCCAGTGTTGGAGTCTGCATGTTTCTCTTTTAGAATCATGATTATTTGCATGTAGAATCAAGTTTTTATTCAAAATTTGTACACAAATTGGATGTTTTTGTTATTATTTTTAGAAATAAGATGGATTTTATGGTGAGCGGGGATTTTGAATTGGGACTAATTTTGTACATTTGAATCATCCCTGGCTCTGCAAACAAACAATTGTGGCCAAAACTCCTGAATATGATTTTTATCCTATTATAATTTCTTATAAATAACTTTTTTTCTCTTCGATTCTTTAAGCATTTGCATTTTTACACATTTTGGGTCATAATCAGTCTTGTTCAATTTTTCTCAAGCGTATATTCCCACATCCATAGCATTTTACATCTACTACAAAATAATTCCAATTCCAAAATTACACAACACAAATCGACATCGTCAACATCACAAATCCAAATAAATGTACATTTAATACGGTACAATTTCCCGATCCCCACAAAACCCTCTGCTTCTCCTTACTTTTATGTGTTATTCTGCAGTCTAGTCTAGTCGCAGTCACATTCATTCACAATTAATGGCGAGAAAACGGAGCGGAAATAATTACATGGGCTTTTGGGATGGGATTTTGAATGGAAATAGACATTTTGTTGAATACGGCGCTAAATACGTCATCCGTCCGTGGCACCCCTCCAGGGGGAACGAACGTTTAAGCATGCCCGACCGTTTCTGTGCATTGAAAACTGAAAGTGTGAAGGACCACCTTCCACCGCATCAATCACCCTCCAACACCCCCATGCAAATCACAATACAACAACTAAAACTCCCATTCCGACCCATTGACTCCATTCCAATCCCAAAATCCTTCAGTTTTTATGATGGACTCCTGCTCCGAGTGTAAACTCGTGCAGCTTTGTATGCCTTGGGTCAAGGGACTTGTTTTTTTACAAGCGGGAATTACGAATGGAATTCAAATTCGTCCATGCAAAAGAATGAATATTATTACACTAGCATGGATAAAAAGTACTAAATTTTGAAAAGTAGGTATACGCATTGTACATGCGCATTGGGTTATTTTTTCTTTATCATTTGTGCAAATACATTATACGTCGTCAAATGCTACCATTTCAGTGGCTGTAGTAGGGTTCAATTCCTCTCCCATGCAAAATACTGTACGTACATTTACATTGTGTGAAATTTGGATCCAAATTACTACAATTACCTCATACAAATTTAAACTGATTTAAAAATGTAACCAAATTCCACTTCCCACTTGACATGATTTCCGTGGGACAAATTAAGCCATTTCCCTTGAAAAGGGGAAGTGGGGGATTAGCCTGGCCGGGTCCTGGATTAAAGTCCCCACAATACAATGGACAATTGGAAGGGACTAGGGAGTACTTGACGGGTCGTGATCCGCTCTGTTTGAAAACGGTTGTCACAACGTTGTTAGGTCGGACAATAGGAGTTTAAGGGTATTTGGAGCCATTCAGGTGCAAAGGGACAAGCCCTGGGAGGTTGCTGTTCAAATGAATGAATGAAGTGCCTTCCGCCGCGTCGCGTCTGCGCACTACATGCAATGAAATGCGCATGAATGCACACTTCAGCCATTGTACGTACAAATCGCTACACAATTACGACAATTATTCTATGGTGTGGATGCCGTAACAAATCACATATTTATTGTACGATTCAATTCATACGACTTCTCATCAAATTTTGGTAACGTGTCTGCGCATGCGCAGAAATGAAAAAAAAATTTATAATTTGGAATTTTTTTCTAAATATTTGGTTTAAAACGATTAATTTAATTAATTAGTCACTCTTTTTTCTTTTTAAAATGCTTTACTTCTTCTATCCAGAAGTTCTCAATTTCCCCCTAAAATGGCACTTGCCCTCCGACTAATTAAATTAAATTAATTAATGGATTTTTGCTATTTAAATTGTACATGCATGGCAACGGTATGCTGCCCAATGGCGAGAGAATTTCAAACAAAGCTATGTCTATGTGTCTATGTCTATGCCATTTTGCACCTGACAAAATTCTAAAGCAAATTCAAGGTTTTTGCGATTCTTTGCCAAGAAAATATTACCATTTTGAAAATCCGGCCTGGAAAATACACATAAATTATGGACTCCGCCCACATTTTGACTGTTTGCATTCTTTTCGTATTATTTGTCTCAGAGATTGCTCCGGGGGCCATGGCTATCGATGGTACAAATACTGACCAGGGCATTCCACCACCACCTGGAATACCAGAACCACCTATAACGGAACCACCTGGAAATAAAACATCACCTAAAGTACTAGAACCACCTGAAATTGCATCACCACCAAAAGTACCAGAACCACCTGGAAATGACCCATCACCCGAAGAACCAGATCCACATATGACGGAACCACATGAAAATGACACATCACATGAAATTCCAGGACCACCACCTAATAATAATATAAAGATAATACACCCACGCGACCACGTAGACATACCGAAGAGTACAACAAATGCCCCGACTGCAAGTACCACCATTAGAATGTATGTATAAATTAGTTCTGTGTATTTTTACATGTGTGACGTGACGTCAAGCGCATGCGTAATGATTATTTTGCTGTGTTTGCAGTGGCTACACCGCAGCGAACTTGTGGTACATTTGGCTGGGTATAGCAATTTTTTGTGCTATTGTCCTTACCATGTGTTGTATTTTCTGGTGTCGACGGTATCGAGCCAAACGGGCAATAGAACTGGAGCGGGAAATAAGGCGGCGCGGTAAGAATAATTTACAATTTTAAATTTCCCACGTGCGTAACGTACTGTTTCCACCAATCGGCAGCTCGCTCAAAGAAAACGCTTGATCCTGCGAGGGAATCAAGTTTGGAAGTAGACGATGAAGGGTCAGAGTTCAAGATATTACATTCAAAATCTGGGTCACAGGAATCGCACGGCCGCACCCATGACAATTTCAGCTCGTACGCAATTCACCACGAGGATTCGGATGCGCAGGCGCAGGATCCTGGATCATCAACTCCACAGAAACCACATGTGTTACATCATAAACGAAGTGATCCGGACTGGGATCCAGATTTGGATCCATCACCATATAACCCAAAACCAATTACATCACAGGATTCGGGAAGTCACGGGGCTAAGGTCAAGGTCAACAATGAGAAAAAATCCGCCTCAGGACTCTCTCAGCAGTCAGTCTGATTATTCTCTCAGATTTGATGTGCAAATAAGGCGGAATTTTTGGCAAGACAAAAAAATACGCATGTGTGTCATTTAGATTTAGAAAATTTGAAATAAATGTCCTTGTTTTTGAGAAAAATCTTTGAGTTTCAATTCAATCAATTTTTGTCACTTTGACATTTTAGACATACCAATTTTGCCAAAGTAGCATTGGCAAACCGATGCCTTCAATACAATTCGCAAATCAATGCAAATTTGAGTGTATTTTTGATTGCAGCTTGCTTTTGTTCGCAAAATGGCATAAAAATCATTCAAATTTCCATTTTCTTGCTGAATTTTTGTTTAAACACTTAAATTTCAATTTTGCAAATTAAATTTAAGGGGTAATATGCAACCGCATTGGAGTTTTACTATTTTTGTTGCACTTGACAACGGTTTGTTACATGCTAGCGTGGCGCGGGAATTTCAAACAAACCAAGCAGGTCGTCTGCCTTCCCCCGCCCCGCCCCGCACCGCCGCGCCTCAAGTCCTCCGCCAAAGAAATGTTATAATTTAAAAAAATCCCCCCTTTACAAATACACGTACACAACTATGGACACCAGCCGTATTTTAGTAGTTTTCGCACTTTTCTTATTCTGGATTTTAGGAATAGTTAAAGCACGGCCACCTGCAGCACGACGGCTAGATCAACAACCTGGAATTAAACGAAAACTTCAATCTAGAGATGGTGACCCACCTGAAGGTGACCCAGATGCTGGTGACTCAGATCCTAATGATCCACCTGGAGATCCACCTGCTCAAGATCCAACAGATCCACCTGATCCAACAGATGGTGATCCTGATAACTACGACCCAGCCGAATGGGAGGATAACGCTAATGCTCATCCGATTTCAAGCACCACAATTAGACAGTAAGTACACTTATTGCATACATGACGTCTTCCGCGCATGCGTAACGATATACTAATGATGATTATCTTCCCCCTTTGTTTGTAGGCAAGTCACCTTGGCGGACTTGTGGTATGTGTGGCTCGCTGTTGCAATTCTCTGTGCTATCCTCATTACTATGTGCGCTTTTTTTTGGTATCGGCGCTATCGGGCTCGGCGGGCAGCCGAGTGGGAAGGTCAGCGGGAAATTGAAGACGGCGGACCCGGTAAATAATTTTGAATTAATTTCAATTTTAAATTTCCCGCGCGTTTACTAATTTAATATTTCTATTAATTAGTAGACAACCGGCCCTCCTCGAAGGAAACAATAAGTTCAAGTGCGACCATTGAAGCAAGGCAATACGAAACAGACCAGGAAAGGTCAAAGGTCAATTCAGACGAAAAAAAGGCAAAAAAGGCCAAGGGAATGCATCACCACGAAACAGAGGAAGAAAATCCGAACAAGGTCAAGGTAGACGAAGAAAAGCCAAAAAAGGCCAAGCTCTCCCAGCAATATGGAACAGACGAAGAAAAGCCAAAAAAAGTGAGGACATCACAATCAAATCCCCCGCCAAGGAAATCCCAGGGCCGCACCCATGACAATTTTAGTCCAAATCATCCCGAGGAGTTGGATGCGCAGGCGCAGGATCCTGGGACGGCAACTCCGAAGAAACCACGTGTGTTACATCATAAACGAAGTGATCCGAACTGGGATCCGGATTTGGAGCCATCGCCGTACAAACCTAAGCGTAGATCACAGAATTCAGGAGGTCAGGTCAAAAAGCTCAGCGTCAAGCCCAACGATGGGAAGGATCTTGACTGATTATTTCCTCAGATTTGATATGCAAAATGAGACGAAGTTTTGCCAAGGGAAAGCACCAGACATGGAAATACGATTATTTGTCGTTTGGATTTAGAATTATACAAATAAATATCTCCATTTTGAAAAAATATGTCTTCGCTTTTTTAACTTTTTTCAAAATTTCAGTGTTATTTTGATTTTAATTATTTTATTTGTGACTGCACATTAGAAACTTGTAAAACCAAATATAGTTTTTGGATTGGCGGATCTCAAATCACCTCCAGAATGGTAATTAGCAATTTAAAATTTAAAATCCCCTCAAACTTTATTTACGATTCAAATACACACCAAGTTTCCTGCACTTCATTTTTTTTCTAAATGTCGAAGTATTTTTCCTACTCAAATTTTCTCAATTTGTTCCAAAAATCTCACTAATCTTTGAAATATACTCATTTCCCGCTAATTTGCATATAAAAATCCCATATTTACACGTTTTTTTACATATCGATTATCCTTGACAACGCACCTGCCGTGCCATGCCACGGCGGCGGCATATTTCAAACAAATACACAATCCCCCATGACCGACGCGACGGCCGCACGCCGCGACAAAATTGTCGCGTCGCCCATTTCCAAAACAGTACAACTCCAAATCTCACAAGTTCAACATATAATTTAACTTTAGTAGTTTTTTTTTAAATTTCCCATACACACAATGGATCCCTTGTATATTTTGCTTGGTGTCTCCCTTCTATCCCTTCCAGCCTCAGCGGTGGTTCAATCCATTGTCCTCGGCGGGCGTGACATCTGCTGCGTGGAAGACTGGGAAAAGGCCGTTGGAGATGTACTGAGTAAAGGGTCCTCAAAAGACGCCCTCCAATCCGATCATTTCTTGGAACATTTCAATCGCTTCTATTCTATGTACACAACCAAGTACAGGCATGACGAGGGGGCGGACGGAGAAGGGGTTTGCCGCGGATTCCTCAACTACAAATGTCCGGAGAATGAGAAATCCTGCGTTTGCAATGATGCGGGCCATGGAAGTCCTTTCCGCTACTTTCAACCACCGGCAGGGATTTCAAAGTGTCCCAAAAGTGGCGGCAAAAATGACTGTAATAATTTTTGTGTTGGGATCGGAGGCGCCTTTTGCTTGTTGGAGGATAGGAATCAAAATTTCATGTGTGCTCCGGGATGGAAGTGTGACAAAATCAAGGGGGCTGCCAAAGCCAAGGGTTTTGGAAGTAAGTTGTAGATTATTTGAATGGATTGACATTACAGTTTAGGATTTTGCTACTAATTAGGGATTTTTTGGTTAATTTTAAGATAATTCTGGGGATTTTCCATGCGGTTTGTCGGGTTGTAAGCTAATTGTGGGTTTTAAATGATTTCCAAAAATAATTAGCGTTTTTTTATGTATTCCAATTGAAAATATGGATTTTTTATTTCATTTATGTTATAATTTCCACAAATCGCAACCTAATGTGTTGATTCTCAATGCATTTCAACATAACGTATGATTTTTTGTATAGATTTGCAACACAATTTGAGACTTTGATAAAATTTTGATAATTTGCTCTAAATTCCAATGTACATAACGTTGGGTTCGGACATTAATTTTAGAATTCGTCTACAATATTACTAACTCATAATTGTGTATTAGTGATATTTCAGCCTGCATTGAGGACGGGAGCGGGGAGAAAGAAAAGGAGATGAGGAAGAAATTTGCTGCAGCTGTGAGTTGGGGGCATCAGGAAGATGCCGGACATCGCGGCTCCATTGGCTCACCATTCTGGATTATCGGATTCCTCGCCATCAGTCAATTTGTAAGTCAAATTAATTAATTAGCATTCATTTTAATTGCAAATTAATGAATTCTTGTTGTTTTTGCAGGTCGTCTATTAATCAAAACTAGTTTGCCTCGCTGTCTGTGTTTACGTCAGGTCTCAGGTGCACGTCCTCTCTTGAAAATGTGAAATTATATAACTACCAAATGGATATACTTGGGTGGGAATGAGAAATAAATCATATATTCTTTTTGAATTACCCGCGTCATGATTTACTTTTGATTTTGTTCTATTATAGTAATTTAGATTTAATTTAGGATATCCTTACAGCCTATGTCTTTAACTATGCTGATTATCCGTGGAGAATTGGTTAGGCTCAAGGTTGAATGCTATGTTAGTATAATTGCATGCTCTATTTGTAAAATCAGCATAACATGTTAAAATAGACATTCAAAAAACCAAATTTAAAAAATGCCGCGACCGCAGTGATTTTCCTTGTTTTTCGATTGTTTTTTTTCCCGCCGTGCCATGCATGCGTTGGTGTTGCTATGCCATGGCATGTTAAAAATTAACATTTTTTTGTGTTTAACACGGAAACAATGTAAGTATTTAGGTTTTAAACTTCTAAATTACAACAAGTTTATCTCGTTTCTCAGAAATTGAAATGATCATAATTCTATTTGCACCAAAGCATATATAATTTTGCCATTTGTTATCTTATTCCAGTATTTTCCCATGCTTATGCTAATGTGACACCCATGCCATGCATGCTGTGTAGTGTAATGTCAAGGATTTCCATTTACATCCATCCTCATACGCTTTCCATGGGAGACATGTTTCTTGGGTTTTTGTGTTGGTATTGAGTAAACGATTAGAGGGGAGGAAATTGCTTACGGAGTGGAGTGAATGAATGGGGAGATTCGGTGGAGTGTATAAATTAAATCCATTGTGCAGTTCGGGGGATCCATCCGACTGAGAGGATTTAATTGACATCTCCCACCGGCTACTTGCTCTTTCCGCTTCACTAACGACCCCCCTCCCCGAATTATCCCTTATCATATATTACGTAGTGGTATATTTTCCAACTTTTTTGATACCCCCCACCCACTTCTCCATGTACTATATATTATATATAAAATTAACCCGAGTTTCCCAATAAACATTTTACGTGATCAAATTTAAGAAATTGGTTTGATAGTTTAGAGGAGTTAAGGAGACGCGCTCAGACACACATATAATCGACTGAAAGCCATCGCAGTAAAACATATGTCCTTTATTGCAAACACGTGTATTTTACAATATACAGAATTTAAATTTCTTACGTTAAACTCACATAATAATAATGAACCAACAAGATCACGATTCGGCAAATAAGTTTGAGAGGAAAAACTAATTGTGAGTCGTACATCAAAATTTACTTGACAACAACATTCCCTGTAAAGCGGGATCCGAATACCATGTATACTAGAAAGTAATCCATCTTTCATCTTAAATTTTGACCACGGTTCGAACATCCGTCTGAAACTTTTGGCAAATGTACGGCTTGGTCCTGGAAATTGACCAGCTACTGTTATTGCTAGCTATTGCTCGGCTACTAAACATTTCCCCCCAATTGCTTTCCCCGTCCGGCTTACCTGTGGTTTCATTAACAAAATTCTTACTTGTGGCAAGTGCGATGGATTGCCCATCATCCCACCTCTGCGCACTGTCGTCCTCAACCCAACTGCTGTAGTTGAAAGGAGACAAATCCGTCCAAAACCAACGGGAGGCTCTTGCTTCTCCACCAATCCAAACATGGACCAATTCCGCTGTAGTTTTGTATTGACTTAGAATGTAGGATTTGAGGAACTCGTGCTCCTCTGCAGATGCTAAGCACGCCAAAGTGGCATCCAAGGACTCGCATGATTTACGAGCTGATACGTAGTCCAGTCTCGTGGCGATGAATTTGAAACATTTGACTGAACCGTACCGGACCCATCCTTTTGAGCAGTCTTCCACTCGGTAGCCTACAAATTCACAATTTATGTTAAATACAACAGTAGTGCTTTCAAACAGTGTACTCCCTTCTTGCAGTTTGCATGGTTTCTTGCACCCACCGCATGAAATGCAAGAAAATGCAAGTAATGCAAGT
>JAAXYW010002096.1:0-17035 GCA_036851895.1 Orthonychiurus folsomi
ATCCAAAAGGAGGATTTTGATTTTGGGACTTGCCTTAAGCCGAGAGCTGGCCTTTACAATCCACAATTCCCCTTAATTTGTTGTATACTATACAACAAAGAACAATTATTTGATCCACACGCCATGGAATGGTATGAAGGGGAGAAAGGAACAATACAGGGCTGGAATTTTCTAAAGTTTTGCAAACAATGGGAAGACGACTTGGGGGGAGAAAAGGCGTACTTGAGTGGAGAGAACTAGAGAAATTCAGAATGATGAGATATCGATCGACCGGGGTCACCACGGGGTGGCTTCTCAGGATGATCCTTGTCACGCTTGATGGATGGTCTGGTTTACGCCCAGAACTCGAAGAACATTGCATTGCAATCAAAGTGCGTGGGGAGTTCCAGTAAATGCGGAGTCCAGCACCCAGGGATGACGACACGGGCACTGCACATGGAACAGAGGGAACATTTGGGACGGAAAAAGGAACAAGGGTTTAGGTTTTGGACTGTGATATACATAACTCTTCTTGGAGAAAAGATCTAAACCACATCACGCATTTCAAAATGAAGAATGAACTGGACGTAGGGGTTTCATGGGATCAAGACAAACTTTCCCTAGGGACTTCAAACGGCTTGGACACTTCAAGTTCCCTCCACCACAAATTGCTTCCAGGGACCAAGATGGAGGCGATCACCACAAAGAATTTTATGTCCAGTTCAAACGGCTTTTTACAATGGAGTGGCAGAAAAATCTCCATTTCCATGCGTTAAATGTCAGACAAACTTTTTAAATTAATTTACTAAATGGCTAATGTTAAAATTGTACAGTCCAAATGTAGTATCATTGGCAAGCGTTGGGAATTTTAAAAAGGAATTCCGGTCAAGTTACCATCCGTTTTCGTCGTATTGAGTTTGGTGAAATGTAGAAGTTTGGGAAAGGAGGACAGGTAAAGACTGGGTATATACAAAAGAACGTGGTTGGATTATTGTGGTCGAAATCGTATTAGGACACGGATGAGTGGAAAAATCGTTCACGATGAATTCCAAGCTCCTTTTCCCTTCTTTTTCTTTCTCGAAGTGAATGATCGAATGACCACTTCAGGCTTTACTGCTTCTCCAAGGAGATTCCCCAGGAGTTCCTCATGGTAATCCCAACTGGTTCAGTTCTCCTGTAGTGCGCAATTTCTAAAACTTCAAAATACTTATACTACAATTTCTACCTTCTTGTGATAATATTTCCTGTTCTTGCAAGACAATCAAATTTTCAAAAAAAACTCCTTTAAAAACAATAAAAATCAATGCATTTGCAATGTTGTGGCAAAATCAAAGTATGTACCTCTCCTTATCCTAAACTTTCTGACCCAAGTTAAGCCTGTATGTATCATTAAAACGATACAAAAACTTTTGAAGGAAATACACATGTTTTCACAATGCAATATTGGAAAGGATTCACGGGAACGATGAAAGCAGGAAGGAGCTTTATTAAGCCTAATATTCAATTATGGATGAGTCTCCCTGCTTTCCAATTCTATTATGAATAGAGGAGCCCTTCCTCGCCTATGATCCTTACGTCGTCGTACACGTAAGTATACGTACGAGTACACAATTGATTTATTTTCAATCTCGGCTCCGAACCCAGGGCTCAACCAGCTCCAGTTACAATTTACTCCAGACAGGGGGAACGAGTAATTGGCTTCCGACGGATAAGACTCCCAAATAACTTGTAACAATGAAAGCAATAATGGGAGGAAAGGCATGAAGTCACTTTTGAAGAGGAAAGCGTGGGGAATAGCAAAGATCACAAGGAAGCGCCGCGCCACGTCGTATGGAGTGGATTTCACGGTGCAATCAAATGACAAAGGTGTGGACAATGCAACCCTTGAATCCGTTGTTTGATCAGCTGTCCTCCGAGTGAAAGTCAAATCAGATTCGGAGGAAAGAGTCAAAGGGAAGTCGTAATAACTTGGGAAAACAGAATTGAATTATTTTCAGGGAGCACAGAGGGCGAGGAATCATTGGATTTTCCAATTTCCATGCTGTCCCTGTTCCCTGTGAACGTGGGGGCTCGGATATTTAAATATCTGTGAGAAATCTCTTTTTGGATTTTGGAATATCAAAATCCTCGACGATTGCCAGACACATAGAGAAACTTTAGTTTTTCTTCCGGGCGGAAAACTTTAATCCCTTCTGCATCCACAATCCGCCTAAGAAAACTTGTGCTTCCAACCCCAATGCCACATGTAAAATAAAAGGGATTTTCCTTACCATCGGACGGAGATGAGTTCCGAAGGATTCGCATCTACCTCTGCCGTAAGGAGGACGTCACTCGTTTCATTCACAGTCGTGTTGGTCGGTGAGACGATGACCAGAGGTTTGTCTGTAAATTAGAAAAGTTTCTCATATAGTATCAATCCCATCTCTGTTTGCTCACGGACTCACGGGTTTCTTTAAAAAAAAATTCAACCCCTTCCAGGAGGCATATACGGGATATTTCCGTACATATAACGTACGCACGGGAATTTGGATGGACAGACACCCCCCATGCGAATGGAATGGGCAACACAGCTCCAAGGAAAAAGGTGTGAGTTGGAGGAAACCACATGTCTGCTCCACCGAGCACGAAAATGAACCTTCTCCCACTGTCTCTCCTCCTTCCGTCGAGGAAGAGGAGAAAACTATGGGATTGCTTTCACCCATCCATGAACTCCTTGCCCGACCGTCTAGGACCGACAAGTCTGAGAACAAAACTTTCCAATCCACAGATACTTCGCTTGACTTTCTTCCAAGAAGATCACAATGAACTTGTTTTCCCTTTCCGTATCGCGCCTCGACTCATCTTACATAGGAAATTATGGGTAGGGGGAGCCGAGCTACTCAACGTCTTAGGAAAGAAGATACCGAGGACGACTTTGTCTGAATTTTGAAGGGTCTTCCCTTAGCGGAGTCTAATACTTCTTTTTGATATCTTAACATGGGGATTTGAAATTGAAAACGGAAAAACATACATAAATATACACGAACATTTGTATTGTCAATGCAATATGAATTACAATGTACAAGTGTGCGTGTGTTATATGTATTTCTTTTCAATGTGACGTGAGATTTCCCTCTACCCTTAGCACTTGATTGGGAGTTTGTCCTGAAGGGTTGCGATCCCTTGGGGACCTTTGACATGAGGACTAGGACGAAGTTGCTTTGGGTTGAATGGATATTCGAACACTTCTCTTAATAGGAGAAACTTATCTCCCTCCTCACGGTTTGGGGGAGATCATCTCATTGTTGCCCCTTGCTATTCAATCAACGGCAACAAGGGCGTTGAATTTTGGATAATGTAAATGCCTGTCCTTCGCCTGCCAGAGCCAGGGATATCTATCAAATCCACTCCAACAGCGGCAACAATGGCAGGAGTGACAGAGGATTCTATTCAGCGACACCCTTCCAGGACCTTCTTCAAATTGCATCCAGCAAAAGGGAAGAAAAGGGTGGAGATGTTGGAAATCACAATGCCAGGAATACTCCCCGCGAATAGCATTGAACCTGGAAATGATGAATGCTTGCCTGGGAAAACTAATACGCCTCCACCTATGTATGTTTTCTGTAGAAAACTTAATTTAAATTACTTTATTATCCATCAAAGGTGGATGACGCACAATTTCGAATCAATCAATAAATTTGTTTTGCAAAATATTAAATTTCTATCCCTTCACTCTAAGCAAACAAAAGTATTATTCTCCACTGTGTATGTATTGTATTGCATGTTGTACATGTATGTACTACTCCATTCACCTACATTTATATTTGCATAGCATTTCATTTCAGAATAATGCTTGACAATAGACGATATTCTGAGGCACATGGAGTGTGTTGGTTATTCATCTGCGTAATTTAAGCTGAAGCCGCTTCTGCACTGCCTACCCACCCGTTTTATATTTCAACAAACAACAAAGCACTTATTAAGGTTTCCTATTTCAGCTCCGCTTCCGTTCCTCTCTGCTCTGACTGGGGAGTCACTAACGAAGTATCCATGACAGGAGTCTCTACGGGTAAAGAATATGACGGCCCTCGAACTTCACAAATTAATATTCACATTACTGAGAGTCACAAGGCTCCCAGCTGGGAAATGCTCCTACAGTTAAATTTCAGCCAACAAATTTACATTAAAACCGCACAAAATAAATAAAAGCGCTAAAATGTTTTGGGAGGTAAATATGTAAGCCCATCCTATCAAAATCAAATTTGCAACAACTATTGACCCCAAAGAACTCTTAAACATTTAGGGCCATGACATTTCCAAAACTTCCTAGAAAGACTGGCCTTTTGTAAATCTTCAACATTAGAGTTGCCTATAATGTGGTATTAGCTTAAGTAGGCTCAAGTCACAATCCGGCCTACCCACATAAGTACATTGCCTGTACCGGACAGACTTTCCCCTTGGCACGTAGTCCTATAAAATAGAAAACAATGAACTTTGGCCATATCTCCAAGAAATTGGATGTCTCTTTCAGGAAAAGGAAACTTTATCCCTTCCCCCCAAAAGTTATGATGAGTTGAATGCGAACCTTAACCCTGAAAATATTTTCCTTTGGAATTCGACCGAAAAAGTAGTGCGTTAGGTGCGGCGGCGGCCCGTTCTCCTCGTCGTGGTGAAGGGGAACTACCCGAAAAACGGAGGAGATCGTTATGAGTTTAGTATTCCGTCCAGTACATGTATCTAACGCTCAAAGGATGAGAGGAAGTTTATTGAAGTTTTTCCATCTCCTTTCCTCGACTTGGAAACGGGTGCGGTGAAGGAGGGGTGGGGAGAGTGTAAAGGGAACACGGGAAGCAATAAGAATTTTTGTGCGGAAATAATGGACTCACAATTGACTTGGATGTTGGTGGGTGAGCGGAAGGGGACTTCGCCCATCTTTTCCATCACAAGATTTGACGTTTGACAGTCCAGGATGATGCCGTTGTCGAAGCGGGTTGCCACGAAGCTCAATCGACTCTGTGTCTCGTACGTTCCGTCCGCCTGAAAAATCCAATGGATTATTACACGGATAAAAATAGACAGGATTTGGAAAGAAAGTCACCGACTGTCCCTCTTCAACAATTTTTTTTTAAAAATCGGGTCACGTAAGCTAATGTTCCGCTTCATCCATTTCAGAAAAAAAAGTTTCATCTTCCAACAATTTTAAATCTAGGAATTACCACGTGCGTTTCTCCAAAATTGAAGGAACTATCCCTTGCACCACCGAGAGTTAACAATGGACAATTTTATGGTGTTTTCCCATTTCTAAAGGGTATAGTCGTTGTGCAAGAGAACTGCTTCAAAAAACAAGGGGCTCCTATTCAGGTCATGTCCAACCTTTTACCAACTCATAATTGGATTTCTCTTCCAAGACATGGCTAAGTTTTGATTTGGCCACGAGGGAATACACTGCACACATACGAATAAGTACTTTTGAAAGAGCTGCAGGAAAAGGAAGACAGTAAGAAAATACGGTGTAACTGGAGGAGGATGGCCGATAGGGAAGGTGGATAAGGGTTTTGGGTCAAAATGGTACGTGGGTGAATTAAATGAACTCATTTAACGACTGGCTGAGGACTGAAAATCCTTAGTACGTGTGCATTGTACAAGGAACCCTTTCAAAAAATGGAATGGTCAGTCTGATACCATTAGGTCAGGTCGAATTTGAATTTCACGTACGTGCATGTCTCCATTCTGTTATTTCAAAGTATGCGTACATCATATGTAAGCATATAACTTTGTTGATGACTGACGATGTGATTGAATTGACAATTTCCCCCATTTTATGTATTTTGAAAGGGGAAAAAACTTTTGCAAAGGTTTGTGAAATTGGAATCTGGGGCAAACGTAAAAGGGGGGATCCGACGTAGAGCTGAGAGGCTATTATGGGCTACGCCGGATATAAAAATGACATAAAATTCAAAGTGAAAGTGGAGGAAGAGAAGTAAGAGGAGGGAAAGGAGGCTTCACTTGCCCGGAAAAAATACGACCCTGGGGAAGAGTTAAGGGGGGTTGTTATTACACAAAAATGACTATGAAAATAGGTCAATTGGACTAAACGCTTTGTCCATTCTCATTCTGATGCGGAAGGGAAAGAGTTCAGGTCATAGTCCTTCCGCAATTGGGAAACCTTTATATTCAGTTTGAGGCATTGCGGATTCCTTTGTACGACTTGGGACGGGAAATTGATAATTTAATGTTGCCGAACGAAACAAAGCATGTTATGTAGTGCAATGGACTGTTAAGGACCAAAAACTTCAACACTAAAGTCAACCTGGGTAAAAGTGGCACTAGGGAATAAAAAAACTCTTCCCCCCCCATTTTATTTTATCACCTGATTTTTAACTTATGAGAATATTAAGCATTATAAAAACGCAAATGGTACGAAACCGCCATCAGTTTCTAAAATTGGGAATATAACTTGTGGTCAACTTGGGAATCTCTATACCAAAAATTCAAGAATGAAGAAATACGCGTAAGAAAGTCTCTGTACTTACCTCAATAGTTTCGGTCTGGATTGTTACCTCTGAAGACTGGAAATGAAAAGAGATGCAGAAGTAAGAACCAGATAATAAATACTAAATACGCTTACTTTAAAGAGAATTTATTAGCTAAAGACATTTATAGTTGCGCCACTGCAGCAGCCATACCGAAGATAAGGAAGCGACAGCGGACTACACGCGTATCCGACTACATCAGGAGGAGAAAGCTGACTTTCTTCCCGTAAAACTAGCCATAGTTACAAGATGGTTGAGGAAGTCAGAAAGCAAATGATTTAGGTTTTGAAATGTGAGTGCAATTAGCGTTAGGAAGGAGTGAAGGAAGAAGAGTTCCTGGGCTCTCCACATTTCCCAAATGCTTCCCCACTCAAATAATCCTCAAAAACTTGGCCATGGGACTTGGGGATGAGGAAGGACTGACTCACGGGTTCCTCAACTAGGTGGTTCGTATTTGAACCTTTCTCATCGACTCGAGTCTCATCGTAAATTCTCACTTGATAAATGGCTCTTCTCGCGCTCCACTTCTTTACTCAGCTAGCCCTTGGCTTTCGAATTCAACGAGAAAAATCTGAACATTTTTTTTGCAAAAAAAAATCTCGACAGGAAATGCTTCCAACTTTCCAAACGGAAATTCTCCGCTTCCTTTCCTTCTCCGATGTCGTTTATTCGGAAAAAGCTCCAAAAGAACAACGAAGTTAATCTTTAGGCACCTTCATCCACTTACTGAGGGTTAAGAAAGTCCCCTCATATCCAACTTTCGTAAACCCCGTACTTATTTAAACATTACTTATCACCAAAAATTATTTGTTACTTCCATATCTTGAAAACTTTTCTTTTCATTTGAATTGAAACTTTCTATCACCATGTTGTAATTCTCATGTGCTAAGTTTTTTTGTCTATACGTTGAGATTCTTTTATTTCCTCAGAATCAGACATGGACTCAAGGGCGACTCCGTGTTTTTCCTAAATCAGTGTATTTCATTTCCCCGCCCTAAGTGAGTGAGGGACTCAACTCCCAACTACCCGGTTCGTGCTCCTCGGATGTTCGCGCCACTGGTTCCGCTTCAACCTGCGTGCCCTTATCTCCATGACTACTTTATTGCTCATCTTTACTTCCCAATTTTTCCCCCAACCGGCCAGCCTTCCAAATACGTACGTGGCAATCTTTGGTGAACACTTTCACCCGCCGCTGCTCACTTCCCAACCGGCACGTCTCTTAGACTAAACGATTTCCGCCCCCCCATGTTGAGGGGGTTCCCTGCCAAGAGGCCCACGCTTTATAGTTTCCGGCCCTAGCATCCCCTTGATAAGAAACTGCATTTAATTGCTACGTAGGCCGGAAAAATGAGTCTCTAAAATAACCTTGTGCTACTTTCTATTTTATTTTAAATCCTATCATCAATCAAAAACTTAAGCAATTCATAAAATTCATACAAAAATATTCATTTTACCTGAACTGCCAAATTTGAAGGTGGTTGATGAGGCAAGACCTGTGTGCCATTGTACCACGTGATGCTTGCAGAGGGTCGGGCTCCTCTCACACGGCAAAGTAATGTCACAAGCGTTCCTTGTAATACGGGCCCATCATAACCGGTAACTCCCCAAGTGGCAGGGCGAACTATACAAACAAAAAGTAAAAAAAGTTACAAATCATACGGGATTAAAATACACAAAACTCGTAGCTAATTCTCGCCATGCTTTCCGTCAAAATCCCAATATCCTACAGGGACTTTGTTTCCTTCCCAAACCCACGTGTATCAGATGATGAGATTCATGTAAATTATTGGTTCTGAAAATGCTGCGTACGCGCGACTTTATCGACCGAATCCTCGAAGATTCTGTAAACCCGTTTAAAGGAGATGAGGAAGACATCCATACACCCCATCGTACATGGTAAAAAAAATTCAAACTTTCCCTCAAAATGAAATGAAAGTGAAAGGAGGGCCAAGGAGGGGATAAAATATGGGATGGAGTAGTCGTAGTTGTAGTGAGAGCCGGGAGGCGGGCGGAAGAAAAGCAGCCAGCAACCCAACAACATCACATATTTCCAAAAGTCAACTTCGTTATGCTTCATAAGGTGTGCTTTGCTTTTACTCAACTTTCACTCCCGGTCGAATGTCTACGTATGTGTGTTTCATTTCCAAGTAGACACTTCCCCCGTTTATATTCCATCAAATCTAATATTATGAAAGGCCGAAGCGGTACATCTATCTCTCTCTTTTTTTGGTTCAATGGAATGAATTCAAAAGAGTCGAAGCGTAGAACGTGCAAGTCTACCAAATTCGTCCTCCCCGCCTTCGTACGGTTGGCTCCCTGGGATTTTAACTGGGAAACTTTGAATTCATCCATCACGGGGAAGCCGAATACTCCCTCAGGGATTTGGGAATGATCATCTGCGTCCCCAACCTCATTTTCACAATCAGTTTTCTCCTAATCAAGCATTTCATCAGACGAGAAAAGTCAGTAGGGGCCCAGCATAACCTTGGCTATGTCCTTTCGTGTACTTACGGTGAACATGGGATTTTCTATATCAGATGATGTACCTTCAAATCCTTTCCCTTTTTTCAAATCAACATTTCCATGGTAAAGGCTAAATGTCATTTGAAAAAGGAAGTCGTCATTCCCCTTACAAATTGTGGCCTAGTTCCTTACTTACCTACGTAAGTAAGTTTCTCCACAGGCAAATACGCGAAAACATGGCGAAACTTTTTATACCTACCCATCCGGTAGGATTTGATGTTATGTTGTCGCTCAAATTTGCAATGTAACCTAATTCCGCATAACGTAACTGTGTATGCAAATATTTACAGACAATGTATAGTACAAAAACGGCTTACAAGTTCTTCCTCAGGCAAGAAAAAGTGGACGGAAGAACTAACTCCGTGTTTTCCAAGGAACTAAGTTCCCGTTCCCTTGAAGAAGATCCGCGGAGACATTAAGATTCCAACATTTGTTAAAGTGGAGTATTAATGCAGACGTGAATGATGCTCTGGACCTACTTTATAGGTAGAAGACTGTCTCGAAAAGCACTTATTACAAAAGGCCACGGGGAACCCCGTACTTCGACTTGAGGAAATGGCCTTTACGCCGAAATTCCAATTTCCCATTCCCTCCCTCCCCCCTTGACTTAGGGGACACTAGTATGTACGATCTAATTAGAACTTGAATGGCTAATTAGATTCGGAATGTGGATTTAACATGAATTCATTTAAATACGAGCCAAAATTTCCGTGCCAAATGAAATGGGGGGAAGATTTGCGAATCTCGAGTATGCAAAACGGGCTGCGGATGTCTTGTCCGACAGGATAAATCCTATATGTAACTAGGCCAAGTCCCCCTTTATATACGAACAACTGTAAGTGTACATGAATTTCCTTCTTTGAAAATTCCATGGGAATTAAGTGCTGATTTACCCCTGTTTTGCAATTTAATTTTGTAAGGAATCGCCACAGTAGAGAATCCCTAAGTTTGCCTGCTTCTCGCTGATTGGCGGAAAATGAAGGTGCTAAAGCGAAGTTCATTGGAAGTGCGCTCAAACGAAGTTCCTTGGATATATAAAAGGCCAGTTGCCTGCTTCTCGCTGATTGGCGGAGAAGGAAGAGGAGGAGGGGTCCATGCCATAATGCACAGAGGTGGCGCGCTCAAGCAATCCCCACTCACACGCTTTAAATATTTCTGCGACGGGAATACGCTTACACGCTTTAAATTTAAATAGACCCGTAAATTAAAATACCCGTGCGCAGCACGGGCAAGGTGCTAGTCCAAATTAAAATCTTACTTACCATGAACATCCACTTCAACCCATGCGATCATCGGATTTGGCAATGTTGGACTGGAAGCCCGGCATTCAATTTTGGCGGCAAGATCCCCACGTGTCAAGGTGATTTGAAGCTGGGAACTTGCAGTCCCGATCCCATCATCTCGTGTTGAACTCCGGTATTGACCTGAAATACATTACAATCCGCCGTTTATACTTTCGGATCCGAACACCACATTCGGGTAATTGCATTAATGCGACAGGGGAATCCTGCTGGATAACGTGATTAATACGAAGGAAAATGAGGAGGCAGTGATGAACCCCTTGAACCGGGAAATTCAGACATTTCCCTCCATCAAATGAGTGGATGAGAGGATGGTGCGTTGTTGGAAAGCCGTAAAATCATATTAACCCGGGCACTCAACCTTTCCTTTAATCCAATTTGAAATATCTCTATTTTAAGGCATGGAATTCCGAGAGCTTTTAAAGTTGACACGATTACGACCCAAGAGATACTACGGGTTGGAGTAAGCGCAAGGCATAGCAGTGCTAATTCTTATAACCTAACCCTTTACTACGTACTTTGTGCTGTGCTTCCCTTTCACGTTGACAAATCAAAGCTACAACGCCTGGGATTTCATGAGGCTAATTAAGTTTACTCATTTTGCTCGGATGGATATGCAGGTCATCAGTAGCTCAATTTCAAACTAATGATGACGCGCGTGCATGTTATTCATATGCTAGGAAACTTGTTACACGCTTAATAGGAGGAAACCTTGCAGCTACGAATTTACCAAGACCAGAATTCATAAAAATAAAATGCACATTTTATATTTCATCAAAGCAAACAAAAAATAATTTATATAGTTCACCACTATTGCATCAGATCAAAATAATACAAGCCACTGCGTTCCCTTGATTCCCAATTAATCCAGGCACCAAACTCCCACAAATTAAAATCAAATTAGACTAAACGATCCTCGATCGCGTCGGAATTATTCATGGGCTGTTCCCATCATCCGCCGAAGACAAACAAAACTAAATCTGGTGCACCCCAAGCCCGAGTGCGACTAAGCAAACCTTTGCTTTCCCCACAATTTGACTGCCTCAAAATTTCACAACACTGGATTTCACGTACAGCAAAGTCCTTCAACCCGACATGCCATCCCACACACCTCATTGACTTGCCATTAGCACCAAAAGTCGGGCATTTTGCATTAATCCAATGGGTGGTAAATTGGGTAACATGAATTTGCATAGATGGGATTGCAAATGACGTTCTGTGACAGACATCTTTGGCCATAAACGCGTTCGGTGTTTATTTAAACACGTGTGGGTAGGAAATGCTTGAAGCTGGATGAGAGAACAAACCTCATTTATTTCGATAGGGTAAATCCCGCTTCCCTGCCTAGCCTACCCGCATTCATGTCAATTTTGCCTTGTTAAATGTCGACACTGTAAAAGGTCTCGCCTTGCCCTGCCATTACATTGCTTTCACATTTGGAATTCGGACTGTGAATTCATGTGTAATGTACGGGCTGACCTTTCCCTGGCAATAAAACTACCGGGAGCTCAAAGTTTATTCCCCTCATTAAAATTTGACTAAATTCCCCCTGGAATTTTTGAAATAGGAAAAATAATAAAACCTCAACAGTAAAACAAAAGCCCTGCACCCCCGCCCAGCTGCCATATGACGATTTATGAGTAAATCCAAATCCCCATCCAGTTCTTCAAAGAAAAAAAAAGTTGGTTAATTACGCCACTTAATAAATCCTCGAGTGGAGCAATAAAAATGGAAACTTTGAATTGAGTACACTTCAAATCGTTCCAGCCTTCCAACTATGTAACTCTTCTTGGAAAATCCATGAGGAGATGTGATGTAGCTTGAAGTGGGCGTGAATGAAGGGGGTTTTTGAACAAGCCCAAAAACTTCCGCTCCCATCAGCGACAACTAATTAAACCAATTAAAACTTTCAATCTTTTCTCCTTTGAGAATTCTTGGGAAGGCAAAAGACCCAGTTACAGGAGGGGTACGGCTGAAGCACAGTTCTGGCAGGGGAAGAATAGAGAATGAGTCACGTCACGTCAGAATACCAGGGCGGGAAAGTCTGGGGGGATTAAAACTGAGATAATTTAAGAAATTTCGCCAATCCCTTCATTTCATGGGCACAAAATATATTCACCCTTACAATCGCTAGATTTTATGTAGATATGCACGTAAATTGTAAAATTTTGACGCCGACGCTTGCGTGTTCGTCCACGGCTGTACTATGTACATTGATTCCAACTCTTAAATGCACACCGAGCTCCTTCGTGTCTTGTACGATAGACTGGATTGATAAAATCAGCATTTCCTCCTTTAATTAGCCCAGGAAAGAACGCCTTACATTGCCGCCTTATTTTGAACGGGTTTGCTAATTGCGTGGAACGTACGACGTACCTTGGAGAAGGGCCGAGCCATTGTACCATTCCAATTGAGCCACTGGCTTCCCTCCACCCGCAATACAGATGAGTGTGACTACATTCCCTTCATTAAATGGTCCAATCATAGATGAATTCTTCGGCTCAGAGTCAATCACGTCTTGGACTTGGATTTGAACGTTGTCCGGTTTGGCTGCAAATAAAAATACGTCATTAAAATCTGGAAAGTATATTGAAATTGCCACTACCAAAAATCAATTTTGTGGTTTATTTTAGAACTCGCATAAGATTCACTACAAATCCCACCAAAAAGAAAATACCAATTGAACGAGACATTTGCACTTGTACCGTACGACGAAAGTGTGGGAATCAAAAAGGGAGCCGGGTGCTCTTCCACATTGCACACGGTGAAAGCAACCCATGCTGTGAAGTCAAAGTGAAAAATGAGTTGAGAAAGGGGGAATTGCGATACATCAGAGGGAGGAAGGACCTGGCTGCTGGCTGCAAGTGTTGAAATATTAACGTGTGAACGTCTTTGTTTCAAATGAATTATTCACTTTGAAGTGGCGTTTTTAGGGGAAAGACACACACTTTACACACTCAACGTGACTCAAACAATTTCTTCTCATCCTACCCAGCATAAGTATAACTACTGACTGTACTAGTATTTTCAGTGCTATGGGAAAGCACTGTGGTGGTTCACCCTAGCCCAGCCTTTCCTTTCCCCAGCCCATACAAATTACCCTGGAATGTAACTTTTTAGGCCACTTTTAGCCCAAGCCTTTCTCCATTCCAAGCTAAGAATTGGATTAAGATGCCTTGTTTTTACAAGGAAAGGAAGGGAAGTACGTACGTACTGTACGTACGTAGGCACGATACAGTTCAGTTCAACTTCCCCCAAAAACCCGGGAACCCGCCAAATGTAAAAGTTAAGTTTGGCCGAAGTTCACCCCAGCTGGTACGGGGAAGGAAGCCACTTTCACCTGCCTCAGATTTACATCCGATTTTCACTTAGAATTAAAGCCTTTTTGACACTTTCCCAAGGAAGGGGAAGCAGTGAAGCGTGTACAACGGCACGATCCTTGGCAAAAATGCAAAGTGTGTCTCCTTCTTCCTTCCCTTGTACAGGGCGTACATCAAAAGGCATTTACGTTTCGTGGCTTCAAGAAGAAAGGAAGACTTCCACTCGCTCCCGTGCATAATTCATACAGTAAAACCTTTACGCAAAGGCTACAAATTTTTGTCAACTGTCAAAAAAATTAAAGGTGGATTTTTTGCAGTATAGAAATAGAAACCGTGCCATACTATAGCATACAAAAAATGCGCATTTTTTTCTTCAAATTCTAAATTTTCTTTTTAACTTTTTCCTCCGATTTTCCAATTACCTCACATCAAATCCAACCTTGAAGTGGAAAATCAGCCCATGTCCCCCACAAATGCTTTAAAGTGCGAGAAATGTCAACCGAAAAGGGAGATAACTCTAAACACGACACTTGGAATGGGCGGAAAAAACCTGTAACTCCCTATCACTTACACCCATAAGTGGGCTCCCGCTTTCGACGAAAAGAACTGGGAATTGTGTGTATTTGCTGGGGTATCAGTGCCAGAAGCTGAGGGAGTCCCATTTCCGAGTTCTCCGAGTAAAGGAAAAGAGTTGGAATAATTTTTCTTTGCCGAAGAGTCTCCCTCGCCCAGTGGGCAATAAACAACACTCAGACGAGTGAAAAATGCTCGGGTTCAACCTAAATGGGATTTCCTCAGGTAATTCTCTCCTAATGGATGCCAAAAAGCATTGGATTTAAGGCGTTGGCGTTACCCTCAATCAACTGAACTCTCTCCACACAAACCAGACGTACGTACATACACTCTGGGCTCTCATGTTTTTACACATTAAACACGTGATTCTACTTTCACCCGCATTACAGCACCTCCCTCCCTCATAGGAAAGGGCATCATGAATATGCATTTTTATATTTCCCTTGGCTACAAACCTCCATGAATCCAACCCTCAGGAAATAAATGACATGACTTTGTGATCTACGAACAAGGGGACATGAAAATGTACACACATGCACTCTTGCATTTCAAAAGGAACCTCAGGATTTAAATAGCCCTACTTTTCACAATTCCCCTTAAGTGCGGAAATCGGATTTCTTTAAATTTTACTCCATTCAAGTACAAGTGATCCATCAAGTTGAAAGGCTGCAGGAGGCTTTTATGTACATTTAAATGTAAGAACTCTTAGTGACTTAGTTTCAAATAAATGTCAAGCTAATGACGTAGTTTTGATTTCTATTAAAAACTCAATCACTATTTTTACTGAGTGCGAGGGTTTAAAGGCTAATTGTGAGTGGAAAAAGTATGAAATCAAAAATCTTGCAACAAATTCAAAATCTAATGCAAATCTCACATTTCCCATATAATTCTTGTAATAATTTTATCCATACTTGTATTAAAGTTCACATTTTCCCATATAATTGCACATACAACACGTAATAATTTCAAAATTAGATACAAATTTCACATTTTCCCATATAATTCTTGTAACAATTTCAAAATTTATTACAAACTTCACATCTTCTAAGGTAATTTCTGCAACCAAAGGGTAAACCCGACAAAAGAGACAAAAATAAGTAACGTGAAAACCACTACTCATTCTAATCCTACTCTTGGGAGAATTCCCTCTTCCATACAAAATTCCTTGGCCCTCAGTGGGTTAAGTTCCAGGTCTTTTCCCTTTTGTTACTGTTCCCCCGATACGTACCCCTTAATGTTAGAGGTTCCCGGGCATTTACAGAGGACAATGGAAGTAATGGTGACTGAAATGTATTGTGTCAACGTTATCGGAATGAAGGAATGCTGGGTCCATTGAAGCAGACATACGCACACCGTCTTCCTCCATTCCCCATTCCGTAACAAAAACCTAACCTGGAAGACCCGGGTAATATATAATGCATTAGGATACAATGCACATAATGGGTCTTACAAGGCGATAAATATTTTAAGTCTTCCTGAAACAACTTTTACCGTGTAAAGTCGGGCTATCTAATTAAGATAAAAGGCAAACCTTTTCACTTGCAGATTCCCTTGGGAAGGCAGCAATAACTCCTATCCCCTCCTCATAATTTACCTTGGTACCCAATAACATGTAGGTCAACAAAGTGACCACTATATAATAAATTGACCTTCATTCCCATTTCCAGTATTAATGTGAAGTCAGATTTGAAGTTTTGATCATTTTCCCCCCAAAAAATCGATCTAATTCGACCTATTAGCATATCCCCATCACCGCCGTGCAAATCTATCAGGTTTCCATTTAATTCTCAAAATTAAATCCCCACCAAATTTAAATTGAATTCCAAGCCTTGAAAGAAAACCAGCCCTTCATTCCAATACACAATAGCCCAGCAAATAATGAGGAGTTAATCACACCTTCCCAGACACCTCTGTTTGTCTACTCCTCATCAAAGAGAAAGAGATCTTCTGGAACGTATTATTTTCCTCCTCTATCCTTTGAGGCTTTCTTCCCCTCCAGCTCCTTGAATATGTATTTCCAAGCCCACCTTAAGATCCCAGACGACGTATCTCTGTAAATACTCCCCTAGCCACTCCAATGCATGGGGTGTAGGAAAGGAACTACAAAGGGAATCCGGAGCCATAGAGATGATAATGGAGATGGAAACCATTGAAAGTCCATAATGGGAATTCATTAGAACTCATAATGGGAATTCATTGTGGGAAATAAAGAAGACTCACTCCTTCGACGACGACGACTACTTTGCATTTGCCTTCTCCACTTTCTCCCCATGTTGAAAGTGAATACACATTACGCAAGCCAAGGCACCCTGGGCTATGTGCACTTGTACTGTACTGCACCAGCAGCGTCGTAAAATAATTTATGCATGTGGACCCATGCAAATACACAACTACATACATAGAACTTCCTTCCACTTCAACCTTACACACATACATAGCACATGGTTGTACAGTGTAAGTTCGTATATTTTGCTTTGACAGACGCTCGTGGCTCCCATAAGTGCTTATGTACAGTAATAATGAATTTACTCCTTGATGAAGCACTACTACTACTAAAGGGCTCGATTTCTTTTGAAAGGGGGAAAGTGAATAAACGCAAGAGGGAAAAATAGTGGAATAACCTTTAATGAGTGTTGATATTAGGTTAGGCAAATATACGACTTCGGCTCGCACGAGTGGATTTAATTTGATTACCAAATAGAAAACAGTTTAATTCGGTAATGAAAAAGACCGGGCTGAACCATCTAAAATTGTGAAATTGTGTGTATACATTGGCGTACAGTACAGTGCAGGAAAACTCACGAGGGATGTACCCAGGTTGTAACCT
>JAAXYW010002097.1:0-17033 GCA_036851895.1 Orthonychiurus folsomi
CCTTTTCCCGCATTACGTCCTTCTTTTTGAAGCGGCGACGGCGGCGGAGGTATGAACCGTTATCGAACATGTTGTACGAGTCTGGGTCAAGGGTCCACTGCAAATGTAAAATTAATGCGTTAATAAAGGATGGACTTCAATGAAATTAGATATATTCTAGTAAATGACCAATTTAGTGATGTTTAGGTTATTGAAAGATTGGAGGTGAATGGAGTTATCATCGTCGAATTAAGAAATGCCATTTGAATTCTTATTATTCCACTAGGCAAAAGAAAGTCAGCCCGGGCCGGAAGGTTCTTTTTGAAAATTTGAAAAAGAACAACGATGACGGGTAGGACAAATGCGTGTTATCATTGAATGAAATAACGTAATTCCTATCTGTGCTCTGCTCTGGATGAGATTCAAGATTTACGCTGCAAATATTTTGCAGAAAAACGCAAATGAATAGCATGTAGCAATAGAAGCCATTGAATCCAATTGTCACACAGAAACAGAGGAGGCTGAAACAAAAGGATAAAGCGATGATCTGCATTTCATAGATGTGAAACAGTTTATAATATTCGATATAAAAGCTAAATTCAATTAAACATAAATTGAACAAAATGTGAAGTTTGCCTCGTAGTACTGCTATCATGCAACCAAACACCAAATTTAAAAAGTATGAACGCCGAAAAATTATTCTAAAATTTGCTAATTTTTGACTCCATAATAATTATTTCTGCCCCGTCGAAATTGGCTGTGATCTTAAGCCTTGTCAAAGTCAAAGTTGATTTTTGTTGGCATTTGGCTCTGTCAAGTAAACTCCAACACGTTAAATTATCAGAATAAAATGAAATTTAGACTCGTATCATTAAGACACAAAAAATCAACCACAAAGATTTTATGATCCAAAATTGTCGCCTTTATTCAGGCTGCCCCAATTGGATCGGTTAAAGACTTTCACCTGCCCATGTAATTTGGTTTCTGTATTAATTCATACATGCGAATATGCTTATTGTTTGCCTTATTATGAATACACAAAATCATAGCCAAAGCCATTTAAATTCAAACTAACTCAAAAATACTTTTAATAAACTTACATAGCTCCCTTTCCCCGGCTTCTTGTCATCCCTCGCCACTTTCACAAAACACTCATTCAGACTCAAATTATGACGAATGGAATTTTGCCAGCCCTGTTTGTTTTCTCTGTAGTAGGGGAACCTTTCCATGATGAATTGGTAGATTCCATTCAAAGTGATTTTCTTGTCCGGTGCATTTTGAATGGCCATCGCAATAAGGGCTATGTATGAATACGGAGGTTTGACCATGTCCTTGGCTGTCCCCGATTGTTGACTTGGGTAATGAGCCGCAGCGTAGGGGCTGTAACGGGTCATGGCGGAATACTGCTCATATGGGTAGCCACCGGAAGCCATGGGTTGAAGGGCGGGGGAATAAGAACTGGGGTGCCGGTAATAGGCATTTTGATCTCCGAACAAAGTATGCATTGTTGATGGTGAGGTTTGCAAAAATCTTGATTCATGTAGTCATTTTCTACTCAATATCTCAAAACCCCTTCCAAAATTTTATTTCCACTTTCACAGCTGTCAAAACCTGAGCCAGTCGGAATTTGCAATATTGCAATACCGGATCCGTGGGCGCCTAAGTATGTGTGTGGTGTGCCAAACCCCTGGTGTTTATTTATCGAGGATTGATTAGTTTTGATTTTGAGGTGATAAAGAGCCGCAAAGGAGTGTAATAATATTATGCAAATCAAAGGATCGTTTGGGAACCGGAGGGAGTCGAGCCGTTCGTCCAAGTCCGAAAGTTTTGAGAGAAAACAACCAAGTGTGGAAAGCACGGGGTTCATAAACAAATAAACGGAGCCGTCCGTAGTTGTAGTGGGTGTACAATTTAAAAACTGGCGCTCAGCTCCATTCCGTCGTCCTTCGTCCTTGTACACCTTCACAAAACTCAGCCAAAAGTCAGTAAGTCAATTATCCATCCTTCACTTAATTCACCTGATTATGTGGCAATAATTTCCCTTAAGTCAACAGTCACAACACATTGGGGGCGGGAGTTATGTAAATATTGTTTATGGATGGGACGACGTATTTGTTATTTCTGATGCACTTTTTTTTGCATGTAATCTGTGTGTGTGTGGTGCCCAAAGTATATGAAAACAAGGGAGTTTGTTTCTTTTTTAACGTCGGAACGCACAATGGGTTTAGTAAAAAGGGAAAACAGTTCTTGAACCAGTAAAAACATGGGTCCGAATTACAAGTTGGTGAAAGATCAACAATCAAATCCGACTCCCTTTTACTTTGCATCTGGTGGTGAGAAGAGACGGAGCGGACTCCCCAGGCCAAGACAAGGGAAATGACTGTTGGAAGTGTAAGGAAGGAAGGAGATGCGGGAATAGAAAGAGATCTTTTGAGATGATCTTGGGTTTTGGGAGAGGGGAAGGGCCTTAAATAAACTCACCTCGACTGTAGAAAAGGGGGAAGGGGAGTTGGAGCCGATAGGCCACAAGTCGAGCGGAAATTCCCAGCCCTCATCCGGCCTTCTTGCACTCCCTCCGGCCAATCCAGCACCACGGATCCAGTCCATCGATTTGACAGCCATCCAAATTGACATCCATGCTCACACCCCGACCCATCGTCTCCAATCCATCGGGTCACCTCGCCCAGGGTTCAGGGATAAATATTTTACATGGGTCATGTCAACCTCGTTAGCTGTGGAAGGATGGACGGAGGTTTGGGCGCCGAGTATACTTTCGCGTTTCCCCGAAAAGAAAGGGGATTTACTAATTTGCATTGGTTGAGGATTGCACTGGCGTTCAAGGGAATCCGGCGATTAAGGTTAAGGTTGAGTTTTTTAATTTTTGCAGCGATTAGGGTTGAAAAATTAAAATATAATTTCTGCCTCGTAATTAATGCCTGTGAGAAAAATATAAATTTTGGTTTTTTTGGTTAACATTAATGAAAGGTCTGATTTATACTTACGCACACTAGTATTGAAAAAAAACTTTTAAATTAATAATGAATCATTTTTGAATAAACAACGAATAAAATTTTGTTGGGCTCTCGTTTACAGCTAATCAACTTAATTTACAGAGGATGTGCCATGTGCCCCAATCTCAATGTAATGCAATGGTCAAACTCGACCTTATATTTTGAGCTTCTCGTAGACTAGGAAAATTATATCCCTTAAACGTATTTCAAATATTAGAGTTGGACTCCTCGAAAAGCCTGAATTCCCGTCGCTCCACTTCAGTGTCACTTTTGGAAAGTGAACCTTTTAAAGTTTTTTTTGTCAATTTTGCTAATCTGATTGGTATTCACATAGCATGGATGGCAGACGGCCCTGTTTCTGGCTGACGGAAATAGTGGCTGTGACGCACGACCTTTATCCCTGATTCCATTTATGCAATACCGAATAGCTGGAAGCCAACACCCAGACCAATAATGCTCCTTATTTTTTCAAAATCCCCCGTCACCTTTTCCACACATCAAAATCTAACACACTTCCGACCACATGCCAGTGGGGATATGGAAAGTGAGGCTGAGGGATAAAGGCTGCCCCGAAAAAGAGATTAGCGACCCTTGGAAAAACTACTTCAAATTGAGCAAACAAATTCAAGTATTACACTCTGGCTGGAACGACCGCGGGAGTCCGCACCCCTTAAAATAACAATAACTTTCATTCGTATGATAAGTTTTCCCGAAAGGAAAATTTTTCCAGCCAATTCACTTTTCATTCCTTTTGGAGCCTTCTGCGTGCACTTGTGAGCCCTGAACAAGGTGATCTTCCCCTTATTACATGTTCCCTTCAACTCCGCGAACCAAATAGAATAAATACTATCGTATGCATTTAATATTGGGTGAGCTCAGACTCGGAGTACATTTTAAGTTTCTATTCATTCGTTTCATTGAATTGTCACTTTGGATTGCATTTTCTCTGATATTTATGCTCATATGCTCTTTTGCCGTCGCGTCGCGTCGTCCCAACACGAAGTTTTGTCATGCGCTGACAGGATTGTGTATTTTAAGCGGGTAATTCTAATTGGATTTTCAGCAATTTTGTACTATATTCTAAAAGTTTAAATGCGATTGTAATTAGCAGCTGACCTTAAACCTGTGGCTATGACGCAATTTGTATGGTTGTGTAAATACAAAGTATTCATGTACACTTAGGTTAGTTCTATGCCTAAGCAATAAGCACGATTATAGCTAGAACACGGAATCTTACGATCTACAATAAAGATATCCGCCTAACCATCCTAAACATCTATAAGACCATCCTAAACATATAGAGATCATCCTCTCCAAGAATCGTGCTTCGGTGGAGGATGGGACCTTATTTTTTTGGACCAGCCGTCCGGTTAAAATTACCCATAATGCTCTTTTGGAAACAAGAATAAGGTTTACAAGGACGGAAATAAGATGTCAAGTATTTCCACCCAGCGGGGTGCTCGCCTAAGTTTTAGTTTGAGAAATTTTGCCTGGAATGACCGAAGGACTCGCAGTTCCATGCCATACCCTGCCCTGCACCACTATGCCTTATGCCAACTCATCCACCTTCCGAAGGGCTACTGGATTCCCAATCTCGTCAATTCCTGAATGAAAGTGTTTGTATTGTTTTTGCGGCTTTGGAGACCCCCTCCCGTGGGCCCCCACAAAATGATTGAATGTCACCAAGTCCGGAAAGAACAAACCGTTTGTGTCACTGTCAACTAATCATTAAGTCTCTTAACTTGGTGGGTAAAAAAATGAGGAACGGGATTTGGGGCTTGAAGGTTGAACACGTATTATGTATCCGTTTTCCATTTTCTTGGGCTTGGGAAAATGAGGATTGTGTTGGCTAATAGTTCATTTGTTGAAAGAATTTGTCCCTTCGTCGCCTTCATTATGAGGCAAAGGAAATCCAGTTGTAAATCGTCAACTGTTCCCTTTCAGTTGTCAGCTTTTTGTGGTTTGTCACCGATGGAAGTCTTGAGGTGGACGGGCGGGAAATGTCAATGTACGGCGATTGAGTGCTGCTGGGAATTTTGATGGGTTTTAAGGCTAAACTTCCAGACTTCTTTTATCAGTTGTCAAATATCGGATTTCTGCATCTTTGTGTTACTGGTTAGAAAATAATTGTGTACAGCAATATAACATAAACACACCGACATTGCCGGACATTTATAACACATTTCTATACTATCCTCCTTAAAATCCGTATTCATGCAATTTGTAATTACATTAGTCCAAATTTTAAAAATTTGAATTGCTTAAATTGAACAACAAAGTTTATGGTGAAATTAATTACTTGGATGTTATTTTATCAAATATTCTTTTAGCCCGCCCTCCAATAATCCGATTCGGATAAAACTTTTTAAGTTACCGCGATCGCCTCAAGGCAAGGATTTTGGTGGGGTTTGAGCACAACACATTGTCAACTCCTGCCGTAATTATTATGCATGGATTTTGAAGGTAGCCAGCCCTTCATCCGGGAACACGCACTGGGGAGAAGGGGTGCTGCCGTTCACCAGTTAACATTTCCTATTACGCCAAATCCATCGCGCTTGCTTTCTCCATTGTCAATCTCAATACCCAAGGCATAGAGCACGGCGCATTGCATGTGGTTAGCCTAAGCAGACTTAATCCTTCCGAGGGAAATTAATTTCTCTGTTATTTGCTTGAGGCCGGAAGAGAGGCTATGCAGATTTGACGTGTCGACGCTGTAAACCGTGTGATTCCTCTTTTAATATTATGAGTTTTTGGTTCCTTTTGTGGAAGGATGGCAAAATCCACATGAATGGCAAGAACTGTGTATTATTCACCTCGTCATCACTACTATCTCAGCTCAACAAGAGGATTCTTATGCAAATTTTATTCTAACCAGATATTTACTCCTGATACTAATGGAGGGTTTTGCTTTGTGTCAAGGATCTCCACCCTAAGGCCTTTGTGGCTCTACCATATCTTTCCCCTCCCAGCAGACTGCAAGTGGTATTCAGAGCAGAAATACAATGCCAGGGATGATGGATTCCAAAGGATTGGAATTTCTTCCTTTGAAATACATTGGATGTACGCCGCATGCAAATATTGTACCAATATTGAAATGTGCAGAATTCTAGTTGTACGATATGTACGGTTAAAAAGTGAATAAGTTAATAAAAATTGACTTTGAATTAACAAATAATGATGAACTGTAGGCGCAAAAGTCGTTCATCCTAAATTTGTAAACAGGTCAACGTCTCAACGTTCTGGGAAATGACAGTATGAATAAATAAAAGTATGAATGGATCCCAAGAGCCATGCTTTCATTCATTAATTAACTAGGATCAACGTCATGTTTTCAATTTGTTAAATAGTGATGCCTGCCGAGACTTAAAGTGATCGTTGACAATTAAATTGAAAGCCAACGCACACGACGCATGCATGCTAACCAGGCAATGGTTTGACTTGGCACTTTCTTGGATTTCTTCACCATTAATCTTCCGAAATCAGTCATTACAGTCAAATACAGATGACGACACGAGAAACTCAAGGCCTGACAAATTAAACTACATAGTAAAAGTGTAACTCTAGACTTTTGAAGATGTGAGTTGAAAGGGTTTTGCAGTGAAGGATTTTACGACATTTCTTGAGGGCTTGCTGACTGTTTAAAATGTGGAAAATACTATGCAAAGACGAAGCAAGGAGCGTCCACATGGCCCAGGCCTTCAAATCCTTCTTAAGATTAGCATGAAGCATGGAATAGGGATAGATTTGGCGTGCGTTAGCTAGCCATCCCTTCTGAGTATGACATGATTGATTTTCCAGACCCAAGAGATTTTCCTCAAAACTTCCTTAAAATCCGTCAAGTCTAAATCTTATGTCAGCCCCTCCTCGGATCTGCCAACCAGACAAAAAAAGCCAGGCTCTCCAGAAACTTTTAAATCTAACGACTAGTCTCACAAACTTTCACTCTGTCCGTCAGTCAGGCAAAATGTTTGGAGCTTCTGGGCGATGTGGAGAAAAAAGTGTGAGTGTCGTGCCAATAACGCACAGCAATTGCTGTGAATGAAACTTCTTAATTTCATCTTCAGATTCACAATAGAAACTCAGCAACCCCTTCTGAGATGCACGACTTGGATACATTCTTTCAACCTCATCGTCTTACGCCCCGCGGCCTGTGGATAATTAGCAAGACAGAGATGCATGCAGGATTAAATGGGATAAAAATTAGTTTCCGTCCTTCGTCGTGCTTTTCCAACTCCATCCTCGACTAAACTCTCAACTTCTTTCTTCTTCCAACACAAATTAAGACTATGAAAACAAACCTTAATTTGAAGAAAGTCTGAAGGACGGAATTCATTAGGTCGTATTTTGCGGGACGGATTGCCAGGAAAGATGAGAAGTTAAATCACTTGCTCTTAGGGTTTAAGACCATGACGTATGTACAGCTACACCAGGATAATGCTGTTTGAAACAACAGAACAATTACTTAGCACCCGCAGATACTAGCATACTCAATAATCTTTTAAATTGCGAATTAGAAAAAACTAGTGACGCAATTCGAATTCAGATGAAAATATTTCATTACTACTTCTTCAAATCTGTTTCCTCAATTTTTTTCTTGGGGAACTCTGAGAATCACAAATGGATTCTGAGACTTGAGAATCACCCATTCATTCATCAAGCAAAATCCAGCACCAACGAAAGGCANTGAGAATTACAAATGGATTCTGAGACTTGAGAATCACCCATTCATTCATCAAGCAAAATCCAGCACCAACGAAAGGCACTCTGATAGCAAACTCCTTTTGGTTTTGGACGGACCTTCGTATTATGGTGGGATAAGTGCCTGCAGAAGTAAATGATTTGAGAATGACGATGAGTAAAGAAAGTTCAATATTTCGCCATGTGTGGTTGTTGACTTTGGACACCATCTTTATGCTTCCACTGCATTGGATGTCTGTGAAAGAGAGATGGATGGACTCGCGTTGGATTTGTAACATCCCTTTCATGAGCTCTGAATACAATGTTGGCGCAGTCGAGACACAATCGATTTTGCGATCTCATTCGCTTCCATTCCTCCGCCTTCTGCATTATACTTAAAATCCCCAGTCCTTGTTAACTTACCCCTTTGGCCCTCCTCATCCTCAATTGAATTCTCCTCACACCATCCTATATCAAATTGACTGAGGGCGACATTCAACGCAATTTCTACCGATCCAATTTCTCCTGTATTACGTTCCCTTGAACCTTTATTCTGCCTAAGCTGGATTTTAAAGGGAATGCACGGAATCATAAAATTCCTCATCCGTTTGTCACCTAGGGCGTGGATTCTAACTAAAATTTGGAATGGATTTGGAAGTTCAAAGAAAGGGGCAGTTTAATTGCAGAACAACCTAACACTTTGATCTAAACATAATATTTAGCATTGATAAATGATTTTGTGCTTGTCCGAGTGTGTACAAAATGCTAACATAAAGTAATTCAATTCACATCGCATTTTAAAATATTGTAGTGTAGAGTAAATTTGCTCTAAAATAATTAAAAACTGTATTTAAAAATATCAGGGATAAGGTAACTGTTTTATCATGAATGTAATAATTATTAGAGTTGCTACACTTGCAGATTGGTTTCTAATGTTAACACATTTAATAAACCTCCGCTCAGTGTCCTGCAGGCTGGAACGAATGACAGATAAAAAGCGTTAAGAAAACAAGAGCAGGTTGAAAAACGAGAATAAGAGGGTTTCCAAGATGATCATTAGTATCCTTATAAAGGATGAAATGAGTCCTTTTGGTGTTAGTGTAAATAGAGGTTTAAGTAGGTTTGACTTGAGTCGAAATGGATTCAGCATGGAGGATGGAGGCTGTGATCCCCACAGCACATCTAGTTAAGACATCACCTACGAAGGAGAATGAAGGTGCCATGCCATTGCGAGCCAAAGGGAGTTAGTATTAAACGGTAATTCATGAAGTTCCAAGTTGTAGTTTCACATGAAGTAAGTTTGTTTGAATTGAAAACAAGATTTAGCTCTCCTTCTCTTCACAGACTTCACACCCCTTGTTTTCTCTCAATACAAAGACGAAGAGGTAAAGCGTCACTCCCGAACCCATTTCCCCCCCTTCACCCGGGTTCGGGTGGGTGGAGGACGGAAGTCCAATATTCCTTTCCGTCTTCGTCTGCACTTTCGCCGGAATTTAAGATCTAATAATCAGGCTCGGCGTGGCGGCGTAGCATGCTCCGAAACAACCTAAATTGCTGAGGCATGTTGAAGTGGAAATTACCAGGGGAAAATGGCACGAACCAGTACAAAACCTACACGTTTTCGACTACCGCCACAACCCTTCTTCCTTGCAAAGGATTTACAACGTATTTGACCGCTTGACGCTCATTCCCTTCCCGAAAAATACACCAACAATGTTGGTTTTGTCATTGTCTTATCCCTTCTCCGTGACTTTAATGACTCCACAGGATTTGCCAACGTCGACTTAAATATCAACACACGATCCGAAGTGGCGTTTTCCGGCAAGTAATTGTAATTTCATTTTGAATTAGTTAGAAACATGTGCAGGGCGCTAACTCGTTCGTGGTTTTATTTCAAAGAAGTATTAAACCCAACACGTCTGACACCACCTCGAGTGTTGTCAACCCTTAATTTTTTATACTCTTAATTTCATCCCAACAACCCGTTCGTTTGTGTAGTTGTGTATCGCGTGTGAGAGTGACATATTACTCCCTCGTCTGTCACTTACTACTTACGCACGTTCATGTATGTCATGTCAGTCAGCTCCTTTGCGAACCCTTTCTTTCTCATTGTTGAAATGAAAGAAGCGATGATCGACTTGAAAGTTTCTTATGATAGCTTGGCTACTGCTCATTCAATTCCATAATACAATACCCCATAGCATGGAAATGAATCGCTTTTACTTTACACCCTGCCCTGGCCTCGTTATTGAGCTGTCCGTCAAATAGGAAGCTCTTTTCAAATACATTCAATTCCAGTAGCAGGTTATGTGCAACAAACCTTCATTTAATCATTTTACACACCAACGAAAGAATTTTTTATTCCGAAAACAATCATGTACAGGCATTTATATTGCACAAGTTCAGAATTCAAACAAGAAGACAAAAATGCGCAAGTTTGGCACTACCTTTCTTTCAAATTTCACACAAATTTGGTTCGTGTTATTATAGCATTCAACATTATTTTTAGAACATTAATTGCTTAAATCAAATACTGGTATTTGTACAACATTTGGATTCCGTTTGATTTGACAGCTACCATATTTGGTCCAATATTTTAGCACCACCACAAAACATCTTGACGAAACCCCACACAAGTACAACACAACTGACTAAGAACCAAAAGAATAGCATTACACTTTTGAAAGCACCCACATTGACTGACAAGACATAGTTCCTACTTACTGAAAAATAAAGGAATTGACACGTATTTTGTTCACTATTAAGTGCAAAGGCAATGACACTGCTCGTTCCCTGCGCCTACTGTATAAACCTTTTCAAGTCTGCCCGGTCGAGTCGGTCCAAGATCCATCCATATGTCACACAAGACATCAACCACATTCTTAGAAGCCGTGGGAAAGGAGTCTGAAAGCATTACCATTTTCTTAGGTCGAAATACGCTCTTCAAAGGCAGGACCAGGAATAAATTCAATCTTTTTAGTAATTAGCATTCATGACATACGACGACGGAATGAGGCAAGGAGCACACGGTTGGATGATAAAAACGGAAACAGCTCATCTCTCTTTGCCACGCTATTTTAATTGAACTTGATGGACAGGAAATTAATTTTTAATTGATGTTCAACGCAAGATCTTCCCAGGATTATCCAGCTAAGGCCACTCGCGAGTTGAACAGCACACGAGTAGTAAAAAATATCCTCTCATCTATTAAGATTCCATTAGGTTTTCTATCTTAAACATAAAGGCTTTCTTCGACATTGTACTTTCATTTGAACTTGAATTACTGACGGACCGACAAAATAATGAGGCAAATTGAGAACTCTCCGCGCCCGCTTTCTCATGGGGATGATTTCTCCCGCTGGATCTATGACCAGCTTCATCCATCAAGTTGCTGGAGAATTTTGCAGATTTGATTGATGCTCTGGAATCATCCAAACAAGTTTGCGGTGGTACTGCTGGAAGTGTAAGCTTACGAGGCTTTAATGTTCCTGGTGAAGCCGATCTTCGAGTAGCCATTTTATTGCCGACCTTGATGTTTGGGATGTCACGGACAACAATTGCATGTCTTGGTCTTCGTTTCCTTCGCCGATAATTCCCATACTCAAACATGTCCTTGTATTTGGAATCCAATGTCCAGTAATTTCCTTTCCCAGGCTGACCACTGCCGCGTGCCACTTTCACAAAGCAGGAGTTTAAACTCAAATTGTGCCGAATGGAATTTTGCCAACCTTGACGATTGTCACGGTAGTACGGGAATTTCTCCATGATGAAACGATAAATTCCATTCAGAGTTAATTTATTTTCCGGAGAACTTTGTATTGCCATTACGATCAAAGCAATGTAGGAGTACGGAGGTTTTTCTTGCACTCTTATCAAATCCGTTAATGAAACGCCTCGCGAACTGAGGAAGCTTTCATGGAGAAAATGGGGAGAAATTGTGTTCTTGGGTGTAATGGATGTATGGTATGGCGGAAGTTCAATTCCAAAACTACTGAGGAAGTTAAGGGTGGGAAAAATTGAAGACGAATTCTGGTAAGGCTGCATTACGGGACGGGATCAATTCTTGATTTTAATAAAGTTGTAAGAACTTTCACCAATTTACCACAGATTGGAATTAGTGGTTGACAGCCAGGGACGTCGTGGAAAGGACTGAATGCCGACAAAATCAAACAAGAGTGGAGACTAGTGAAGTGAAGTTTTTAAAGCTTTGCACAGTTTATTGATATGTTTCTCTTTCATTGTTGTTGTTTCACCATTACATGGTTAATTTTTCCTTTCCGCCTTGTAAACCTTCCCCATATACAAATACAAAACTCGTTTTCGCCTTGAAAGAGTGGTTTAGTTCTTTCCCCGGTGGTGCTGCGCTGGAGGACGGAGGAGATACATTCAAAACAAAACATGAGATTGAATAAGCATACATGGTTGCAGTACAAATACAACATCTCATAAGATAACATAAGACGAAGGAACCATTTGATGATTTTGAGGAAAGGAATCACAGGAAAGCATGTATCCATCCCAGAAATCCATGTCTATATAAACTAACCCGCTTTCAAAATAATCTACTATTTGTATGTTTAACACCCAAATAGTAGTTTGTGCTGTTAATAGTGGCGGTAATGGTGATTACCCTCAAACCCATACAAGCATGAAAGGACGTAAATTCAACGTTTGTCCACCGCTCGTCAAACGCATTTTGCTTACATATGGGTCGGCGGCCAGATCAAAAGGTTACACATTGCTTTTCTGAACGTAACTGGGTCATTTATTTGTTCAAAATTCGGGGCAAAATCGTCTTTTCACAAACAGATTTTGAATGTATCTGAATACAAAGTCTGTTTAATATAATTACATCTCGTCATCAGATTATATTAAACGCCCAATGTTGCATTAAATGAAAATTTATTTGTATAAATCGCTAATTAATGTGACTCATTAAACAATTGTAAGTAGAACCAATATATATTTCTGTAATGCAGGAAATGCACCCTTGGTGGCATTTTAGTGGTGCTACAGTAGGCCACCCAGTATCATCCATTATTTTAAAGCTGTGGAATATTATGGTTAAAAAGGAAGTTTCGTCTGCATCTACTTCCGAAGCTGTCGGTTATAGAACATATCCAATTACTGCACTCTAATACAGTACGCCCACGCCCGGCCTTCAAATGAGCGGTATTCATTGAAAATTTTGTTTAGAAAATACGCTTGCAGGGACATAAGATGACACGACGAATGAGTATGCAGTTCTCGTAAAACCAATCAAAGAGCCCAGATCAAAAGGCCACCTTATTGAAAAGGTTTGTCGTCACCCATGCTGTTCCTTTGAACCAAAGCAAACGGGCCCAATGAGTGACACGTTTATCCAAACGAAAGCAGGGAAAATCCTCGCATGGAAAAAGAGTGCAGAGCCATCACCCGTGGGAGACAAAGAAAAATCTTGTTAATTGATGATTTATGGGCGTCCATGTTTTACATACAAGCACAATCGAAGCTTTAAATTGATGTTCATGCTCGTGTGTGGTTCAAACAAGCTTGTTGAAAAGAAATGTTAATTTTTAGATGCACAAACTGGTGCGGTTGCTCCTCTAGCATTAATAGCCTTAGTTTTGGTGCCTGGCTCATGGCAAACTCAATCATTCTGCTCGTCACCAGTCAAGTGAAATAGTTTATTTACAAAAGGATAGCCCGGGACGCAGCCCCCCAAATACTCATTATGAGCTAAGAAAACACGACAAAGATCCAAATGTAAACTGTTCCCACTCCACACACCATATCCTCTCAATCCTTTGCTGGGTACTTCAGGTCTGGAGACTCCCTCCTAAATTCATGACTCAAAGCAATTCCCTTATTTGTGTAGGTGCCACCTCCAAGATTGTACACAAGGCACAAGCTCGAATTCTAACTTCAAACATACAAATCATCTATAATAACCAATAAAATGTTTCGAGCGTGATCAAATGGAATAGGGAGTGAATTTTTATTTTTATTTTAAGAATAATATGAACGATCGGTGTGACCGGTGGCTGGAAAGTCCAGGAGGGTCTGGCCTGGCCCAGAGAAATTGTTAGGAGTTCAATTTATTTCATAAATAAATAAAATGTGTAATAATACATTTAACAGCTACAAAATTTACCCTTGCCCTTACATGCTAACCCAGAAACAACCAATCCCTCACATTTGGAATGTGTAAATCTAAACTAAAATAATAATCAAAGCTAACAAACACGGGCAAATAAAAGTTAAATTCTAAATTTGAAGAAACTAGTTGGTAAAATGCTTGCTTTCGCAAGAAGACTTCTAAATAAATTTAAATAACAGAGTAACGGTCCCAAAAAACGAAACATCAGTTGCCACTGGATAAAGCTTATGCACTCGGGTTTCCCTTCATTAATTTTAAATCTGACTCCATCATGTCCTTCACCAAGTGCTAATTAAAACAATTAATTTATACATTAATCAAAAGTTTAATGAGAACTTGGGTTAAATAAAGTACACTTACTTGGAAATCAACTTTCGGCTTCCAACCAAAAGCAGTTTTTGCTTTCGTTGGATCCCCAAGCAATGTGCTCTAAAAAGATTAAAAACAACACATGTACTTATATTAAACATGTCCAGAAGTTGGTTTTAATACTATTTTACTCATTTGGAATCCAACTTACGACTTCGCTCGGACGGTAGAACTTTGGATTAACTTTTACATGCACAACCCCAGTTTCCTTACACTTTCCAACCTCCGCAACTCCTTCTCCTTCCCAAACAATAGTTTTCCCAACAAACTTGAATGATTCTTCGACGAACTCTCGGACGCTATGATCTTCTCCGGTGGCAATCACAAAATCTTCAGGTTTATCTTGTTGAAGCATTAGCCACATTGCCTGTGAAGAAAGTAGAATTGGTCAATCAATGTGGTACCCAAACGACGTACAATGGCCAGTTGTATCAAATGTTAGAAAAGTGGTGCTAAGTTTTTTGCAATTACAATACGCTAATTGTCACTGTGTCTTATTTCATGACACTAATAAACGAACACACCAAGTAAGTCACAGTTACAATGACAAATAACCTACCCAAGAAAATGTAATAAGTATCAGAAGTTCAGAAGTGATTTATTACCTCAACGTAATCTTTGGCGTGACCCCAATCTCTTTTGGCGTTCAAATTCCCCAGTTCAAATGACTCCAATTGACCCAACGCAATTTTTGAAACAGAGCGTGTAATTTTACGTGTTACAAAATTTTCGCCTCGTCTCGGACTTTCATGGTTGAATAAAATTCCATTGCAGGCATACATGCCATATGCTTCCCTATAGTTAACAACTATCCAGTATGCGAATAGTTTGGCACAACCTGTGTATAAAGAAAAACATTATTAGTGCCTGATGCCGTTCAATTAAGAAAAGCATTATTTATTAGACCAACCATAGGGTGATCGTGGGTAGAATGGTGTAAGTTTCTTTCTGTGGAATTTCTCGAACATCTCCGTAAAGCTCTGAAGTACTAGCTTGGTAAAACCTGACTTCTTTTTCAAGGCCGCAGGTACGAATCGCATCCAGTATTCGTAATGTCCCATTAGCATCAACATCAACAGTGTATTGGCTAACGTCGAAGGACACCTTTAACAGAAAAGAATTTCAACTATTTAATTCTGTACGATTGGTGAGGCCAGGGAGGTCAAAGTTATAACCGTGGATGAGATGAGCTCAATAAAATAATATTATAACATGGAATTTCAGTGTTTTAGAGAGCTATGTTTGCCCTGTAAAAAGTAGGACAAAGCTGTGGTATATTGTTTTGTGTTTGCTCCCAAATATATCTTGTGCGCCAGATTCAGGCAACGACAGAGGTACATATTCTGGTTTCAGGCTTTAGAAGTAAATTCATAAGACCGCATTCCCAGGAAGGACAATACAAGCTTGGTAGTATTAGCACACCTACAAACTCAGCTGATTCAACAACAAGGTTGGGAGATAAAGTACAAGTGATGCAACTCGCAAGCGTGTAATTTCCATAGATAGATAAAGATAAAATAAATAGTAACCCACTAAACTAAAAATAAGCGTCATTGAATACCTTTACGTGACTCTGAGCTGCAAGATTGTAGATCTCGGCAGGACGAACTTTGACAATTATCTGGACTAAACAGCTGCTGTCAGTCATATCACCGTAATGAAGTTTCATTTTGCCTTGTCGATGGGATTGAGGATCAGCATACAAATGCGAAATTCTTCCCGTATTGAAGGAACTCGATCTTCGAATAATTCCATGCACCTCATACTCTTTATCCAGCAAGAACTCAGCTAAATATGACCCATCCTAAAATTAAATCAAAACATGTATAACACAGTAATGAAAATAGCAATTGCTTTCCATATATTTATTAACCTGTCCAGTAATCCCCGTAATCAGTGCAACCTTCCGCTTTGATCCTGGTGAAGCAACTGCTCCATTTTGTTGTCCATCTCCTTGACTCATTTCGGTTAAATGAACGATTAGTCCTTCTGCTCAGCTTCGACGTAAGTGATGAAGATGATGATCCAGCTGAAATAAATACAAATAATAATAATAATAACCTTCACGCGTTAAAAATTCTCTACATGCCTTGGTCAAGAACCCAAAAAATTAACGACACCACAATCAAGATGTGCGATCCCAGCCGTAGTAAAATGTGTAAAATAGGGACATGCAAGGTTTTGCTCACATGTAAATTGCTATTTAATGATTATTACCTACCACGTCCAAGTCCCACCTTCGTTCCACGTCCTCAGATGAATGAGCCCAATTCCGTTTCTGAACTACCAGCTACCTCTTGTGCACATATTCCCTTTGATAATGGATGACACCTTTCCACAATTCTAATCTTGTTTGCTAACTCGCAAATCAATTCGTCTGAAGTTAAATTTGATTCCGGGCCGGGGGTGGGGAATGGGTGAATTAAATTGTTGACAGGAAGGGGAAAAGTGAGTGAATGGATTTCCCGGCATGGGACGCACGTGGGCCCACAAATGCATCCTCAATCCCAGAATACAAAACTTCAAGAACGAGCGTGCATGTGCCACCAGAAACGATCTCCTTCCCCAGGTATGTGTTTTCAATTGGCATCCAGCGGAGGTGAATAAAGGATTGGAAGCATAAAATCAAACAATAACCAACCAATAAACTAACTTTGCGTCTAGATTCCGGTCCAGTTTTGGCATCAAATTGAAGGTGGTGTAATTGGGATCACATTCGCCGTAGTTTCAGCCGTGAAGCCGTGGTGCGACTGCCGAGGCCGACCATTTCGTATTCACACCGGCCGGACGACGACGACGCGACGATGTGAGTTGAATAATTTAAATTTAAATTGTCATGTATGGGATTGTGATTTATC